>ONZH01028500.1:0-33863 GCA_900303285.1 Rhinella marina
GGGGTCCAGAAGGACGAGTATGTGTCACCTTAGAGCGTGCGCAGACACTACAGGCTGACACATATTCCTCAACACACTTACGCAGACCTGGCCACCAGAATCTACGAGAGATGAGGTCGACAGTGGATTTACTCCCAGGGTGTCCCGCAAGCACCGAAGAATGATGCTCCTCAAAAACCTTATAACGCAAATCAGAAGGAACAAACAACTTCCCGGGAGGGCAAGACTCCGGCGCATCTCCCTGGGCCTCAAGCACTTTAGCCTCAAGATCAGGGTAAAGAGCGGATATCACCACTCCTTCAGACAGTATAGGGCTAGGATCTTCAAAATCACCACCCCCGGGAAAACTACGTGACAAGGCATCCGCCTTCACATTCTTAACCCCAGGACGGTATGTGACAATGAAATTGAATCTGGTGAAGAACAAAGACCATCTGGCCTGCCTCGGATTAAGTCGTCTAGCCGACTCCAGGTAAGCCAGATTTTTGTGATCAGTGAATACCGTGATTGGATGATTCGCCCCTTCCAACCAATGACGCCATTCCTCAAAAGCCAACTTAATGGCCAGTAACTCTCGGTTACCCACATCATAATTTCTCTCCGCCACAGAGAGTTTCTTCGAAAAAAAAAGCACATGGGCGCCATTTACCAGGTGACGGGCCTTGTGATAACACAGCTCCTACCCCCACATCGGATGCGTCAACCTCCACAATGAAAGGTTGTGACACATCTGGCTGCACCAATATAGGGGCAGAGGAAAAGCACTCCTTTACAGCAGAGAAGGCTTGCAATGCTGCATCAGACCACACAGAGACATCCGTCCCTTTCTTAGTCATGTCAGTTAAGGGTTTAACTATAGTCGAATAGTTCTTAATAAATTTTCGGTAATAGTTGGTGAACCCCAAAAATCGCATAAGAGCCTTCAGATTTTCAGGTCGGTCCCAGTTCAGAACAGCACAGACCTTCTCTGGATCCATACGAAAACCTGAAGATGAAAGCAGGTATCCTAAGAATTGCACCTCATGTACAGCAAAAGCACATTTCTCTAATTTTGCATACAACTTGTTATCTCTTAAAATTTGCAACACCTGCCTCACGTGATCCTGATGTGTCACAATATCTGGAGAATAGATTAGTATGTCATCCAAATACACGACTACAAACCTCCCCACAAGATGATGAAAAATGTCATTAACAAAATGCTGGAAGACAGCAGGAGCATTGGTCAACCCAAAAGGCATGACCAGGTTCTCAAAGTGGCCCTCAGGAGTGTTAAAGGCCGTCTTCCATTCATCCCCTTCCTTGATCCTGACCAGATTATATGCCCCCCTTAAGTCCAACTTGGAGAACACCTTGGCATCCACAATCTGGTTAAACAAGTCAGGAATCAAAGGAAGGGGGTACGGATCACGGACAGTAATCCTATTGAGTTCACGGAAATCCAGACATGGCCTAAGGGATCCGTCCTTTTTTTTAACAAAAAAGAACCCTGCTGCCACAGGAGATTTGGAAGGCCTAATATGTCCTTTGGCCAAACTCTCAGCAATATATTCCTTCATGGCCGTTCTCTCAGGTCCAGAAAGGTTATACAGTCTAGATTTAGGCAATCTTGTTCCAGGGATAAGATTGATAGGACAATCGTATTCCCGGTGAGGGGGTAAATCCTGACATCCACCTTCAAAAAATACATCAGAGAAATCCGATATAAAAGAAGGAAGAGTCTTAGTGGTTAAAGCAGAAAAAGATGTATTAAGGCAATTGTCAACACAATAATCGCCCCAATCCACAATTTGTCTAGTATGCCAGTCAATGGACGGATTATGTTTGCTTAACCACGGTAAACCCAGAACCACAGGAGCAGGAAGACCTTCCAACACAAAACATGAAATAAGCTCCTGATGAAATTCACCCACTCTTAATTTGATATCATGCACCATCTGAGACAAACACTTCTGAGAGAGAGGTGCAGAATCAATGGCAAACACAGAAATCCTCTTATCCAAAGAACTTGGTGACAATCCATGCATACGGACAAACTGAGCATCAATCAAGTTCACCCCTGCCCCGCTGTCAATAAACACCTCAATTTTCACAACCTTTGATTCTAGCGCCACCTCGGCAGTCAGGAGAAAACGGGTACTGCAGGATGAAGACAAATGCACATTTTCAGTCTCCCTACCCACTCCACCAAGAGTGAGATGAGAATTCAACGCCCCCTTTTCTTTTCTCTCCTTTAGAGATAGGAAGCATGGACATACATTGATAAAGTGTCCTTTCTGACCACAGAAAAAACACACACCCTTTTTATTACCAAGATGATTGCGGGTGGCTACAGGAGTGGCTCCCCCTAATTGCATAGGTTCATCCCCAGACATCAACCTAGGGGAATATTCACCCAAAGTGTCATAGGAAGCTGGTACACTATGTGATAGTACGTCCTGAGAGCGGGGGCCCCTAGATCGCTCTCTCAGGCGCCTATCCATGCGTACAGCAAGAGACATAGCGGCTTCCAAAGACACAGGGGTTTCCTGAAAGGCCAAAGCGTCCTTCAGCCTTTCAGACAAACCTTGACAGAATTGGCTACGTAAAGCCGGATCGTTCCATTCAGTATTGGTCGCCCACCTCCGAAACTCAGAGCAATAAGTCTCAACCGGCCGCTCACCCTGACAAAGGTTACGTATCTGGGTCTCCGCCAGGGAGATACGATCCGGGTCATCATAGATAATCCCTAGGGTCTTGAAAAATTCATCTACCGACCGGAGAGACAGCGATCCAGCCGGTAGAGAAAAGGCCCATGACTGCGCATCCCCTTTAAGCAGCGAGATAACCACACCAACCTTCTGTTCCTCATTACCAGAAGAATGTGGACGCAGTCTGAAATACAATTTGCACGCCTCCCTAAATAGAACAAAATTATCACATTCCCCAGAAAATCTATCCGGGAGGGGGACCTTAGGCTCCAAACAGGCCTGACACTCAGCACCCCCAGAACCACCAGCCTGTGGTCTCTGAATCTGGTTGCGGATGTCAGCCACCTCCAAGCTGAGTCCCTGCAGCCGTTCAGCCAGTGTAGCAATAGCATCCATGTCAGCACAAAAATGACATAAATTTTTGTTAGTGGCGGTTTATAATGTCACGCTCGGGTGTGGGGGGAAAAGCCACACCGAGCGTATGAGGGATGGGAACAGACAAAACCAGGGAACTGGTCACCTCCTGCAGGGGACCCTAAGACTAGGCCCTAGCTGGCTACCAGTATGAACTAACCCGGGTGGTAGGAAAGCTCATACACAGGAACCTAATCTGAGTAAACCCTAGAACACCCTGCAGTCTAATGACACAAGAGAGTAACCTGTTCCTCCAAGCGTAAGGAGGAACAGGAGACTCAAACAGGAATAACCAAAGGAAGGGAAAACACTTAACTTTAAGTAGAACTCAGCAACAGGATCTCAGCCGAGATCCACACCACTCTCAACAGGTATGTAGCAGATATAAACCGCAAGGGATACTGGGAGAGGAAGAGGTAAGTAGGAGACAGCTAATTGCCCAGCGGCAACAGCTGAGGGAAAGGGGTGTGGAGAACAGCACCCAAACCACAGGGAATAGCCTGTCAAACCTGTCACTTAGAAAGCCGCGCAGAACGTCTGATTCCAGACGCAAGACCACTCGTGACACTGCGATAGACGGGAATCGAACCCGGGTCAACTGCTTGGGAAGCAGCTATGCTCACCACTTTACCACCAACAGCCACAGCAACTGATAAGAACAGATACCAAACTTGATGTCAGCTGCAGTGCCAGCATGAGCAGTGCAGGTGGTGATGGACCTTCGTTGCACCTAGTTTGGTGCTTCCCTAACATGTGATGGGTATTTGCCTCGCCTTTCTTGGTCTGGGTGAGCACAATTGCCATGAGGGTAACCACCAGGCTGTTGCCTGAGAATTTGGGGTAATGGTGGGATTAAGCAGCCTCAGAGGCATCCATGCATGCTGCCCCTGCTGTTTCCTGTCCATTTCCGTGGTGTTTCCATCATTTTCTGAGGTTTCCAGGTTTTCACCAGCTTTCCCTAGGCAGAGCCTTGGTCCCCTGCAAAAATGCTCGAGTCTCCCATTGACTTTAATGGGGTTTGTTATTCGAAACGAGCACCCGAGCATCGGGAAAAATTCGACTCGAATAACGAGCACCCGAGCATTTTAGTGCTCGCTCATCTCTATTTCTAATCATATTAGTATTTCTAATCTGTTTCTAATCACCAAATCATATGCACAACTCTAAAGAAGTACCGCCATGTCCTACTCCAGGACCCTAACCTGGCCAAATATCTTCCAAGATCACCAAAAATGATCTACAGAAGGGCACCTACTATTAGGAACATCCTAGCCCCGAGTAGGCCACAACAACATACCAGGACGTTACCATGCGACATTCACAGACCTACAAAGAAAGCTGGCAGCTACAGGTGCGGAACAAAGCGCTGCCTGTGCTGTCAGGTCATTATGCACAACCGTACTTCTTTTTCCTCCAGAAAAAATGGCTCCACTTTCACTATAAATCATCATATGACATGTCAGTCCAGCTACGTTGTTCACCTGATAGAGTGTGGGTCCGGCCTTCAGTACGTGGGGCGCACAACACAGGCACTCCACTGCCGAATGAATCAGCATAGATATAATATCCAAAGAAAATACCAAAAACAGTGTCTCGAGACACTGTGCCCAAATGCATGACGAAAAGAAACATCCACTAACCATTACTCCAATAGACTATATTCCGGAAAATCCATATAATAGGTTCAGTAACCTCCGTAAACGGGAGGTATACTGGATCTACCAATTAGACACCCTCTCACCATATGGTCTCAATGAGCTGAATGAGACAATCTTTTAAACTATTTGTTGAGATTGTACATTATATTATGCATATACATTAGTTATTTTGTTCCATCCAGGTATCCCATAGTCATCTATCACCAACCCTTGGTACTCGCAAGTGAGATTGTGTTACAAAATAACTGAGATAACTGTAATTTCTAGTCCACACGATAAAAAACATAATGTACTTACCACTAGATAGCATGGAGATCCTTTTAGTGATCCCCTTAGTGGACATTTTGCAATTATCTCGGTGTCCTTTCTGGCTATCATTGGTTATTTTAGTACTTTTTTATTATACGTGTATTACTAAAAGTGAGGACATTATAGTTGTCCGGTTCTCTTGCTACATTACTTTGAATTATTCCTGAGAAGTATAGTTACACCGGAATAAGCCCACTTGTTATACATGGCTGTAAAGTGTACACCCTATCAACCAGCAGTACCCGCGTAATGGTAAAAGCAGTGAGCATCAGAGGATCGCGCTCCGGCGTTGACAGTGGTGCGATACCTCTATACTCACTATCTTCAGGTGCTTACATATGTTGCAATTTGTGTTTCCATATAATTGCGATTTGTGTCTCTATATGACTGTCCACAGAAAACTACAAAATGAGATCTGAAATGATTTGTGGAGTATCGCGCTACCGCGCTGACAAGAGCGAGATGCCACTATGCTAATAATGTCTTCTGGAACAGATAAGAGAGATTCGCACCGCTGCGCTGACAACGGTTCAATACCTCTATACAAATTATTCTATGTTACTAATATTTTATACTCTGTGTTTGTGTTAATGTATTTGTATTATTACCCTTAAAAAGCCACGCAACCTAAGTACTGGTGAATGACAGAGGATCGCGCTGCGGCGCTGACAGCAGCGCAATGCCTCTATAAAACTTCTTGTATACATTCGTGTGTCTTGTTTTAGGAATAGATTAACGCTCTCTCTAGGTTATGGAAATAAGAATGTATGATTTTTAACATATAATATATTCACTCATAATAGGATGTCAATATGTTAATTATAGTGTCAATCCCAAGTGAGCGTTACACCCACTCTCCTCCCTCCATGAGGTGGGGTAGGCGCCAAAACAGTTTTTAAATGCACTGCTTTTACCCTACAACCTGTAATAGTCCTGAAGGGGGCAGTTCGCCTCTGAAACGCGTTGACTTTCAATAAAGAACGCTACATGCTTTTACTATACTTACCTGAAGTTCCATTCCCTGCCGACAGCGCCGATGAAGTTGTTCCAGTGATTTTTTCCTTTCTTATCTAAATACAAAATTCCAACGCCAGCATAGCTGATACGGAGAAGGGACACAGGCAGCAGCGCGGGAACCCCCGTTGGTCTGGTCGGGCAATACCAGCAAAGCCTTAACAAGCGGTTGTGACTTTCTTTCACAACCAAAAAGGGTAAGCGCATTTAATCCTAATTACCCACTACTGTATTACGGCACTACACATGAGGAGCTGCCTCCCTGTTCTTTTTTCTATATTGTGCAAGCGGCAGGAGAGGAACAGAAGGAGCCGGAGGGTAATGACGAAGACGACTCAGATGATCCCAACAGACCATGGCAGTATGCAAGAGAGATGGAGGCAGGGATGCCCTCCTAGTCCCTTGCGCAAGTGGCCAGACACATTCTTTCTAGGATGACTACTGTCACACTGTCAGAATTCTGCAGACGGATGATTACTGGCTATCCATATTGTTATACCCTCGCTGCCGGTCAAAAATGGGGACTTTATCTTCTGAGAGGGTGCTGTGTAGTCAGTTGGTTGCTGCCATCACCAGTCCTCACAAAGGTCTAACTGAGGGACCCTCTACACTCATGCTCAATTGCCATGACTGGGGGGAGGGGGGTTGGGGCAGCAGTAGTATCAGCTCCATATGCAGCAACTTCAGTCTAGAGTCTATGAGGAGTAGTATACTCCAGTCGCCTACTGAAGAAACCACCCGGCAGCAGGACATGCAGTAGAACCTCAACCAGCAGGTGGTAGCATATTTAGACTGCATTGTCACCCGTGATCCAAGATTCCCTGGACTACTGGGTATGCAAACTTGAATTGTGGCCAATTTTGCCATGGGCATGCTTTCTTGCCTGGGCAGTTGTGTGGCATAAGAACAGGTGTTCAGTGCAGTGGAGGCCATAGTTACCCCTAAGAGAACTCGCCTTTCCACCCAAAATGTTGAGAGACTATTCTGCAAAATGGGCCGTTACTTCTGGCCATGTGCTGCTGCCACTCCTACAAAGGGGCTTCTTTGCCTACTGATATGAACATGTTACATTTTTTAAAGAATATCTATGCCATTGGGCCTTGCTATTATACTACTGTTGTTGGTTTCTGCTACTACTGTGAACTGAACCATCTTGTGCTGTGTGTCACTGCTGTTTCCCCCATCCCCACCCTGTCATGAGACCACTATTGTCCCTGTTACTGCCACTGCTGCTGGCCCGCATACCCACTCTGCTATGGGGCCACTATTATTCCTGTGTATTGACATTTTCCCTTCTTCTAAACCATCAGAAGAACAGAAAAAAAAGATCCTGTATTTTGAGCATCTGTATGGCCTCTTTCACACAGTATTTGATCAGAATGTGTAAGCCAAAGCAGGAGTGGGTCCAAATAATTCCATTACATTTCACCTCCGTTTTGGACCCACTCCTGTTTTTGGCTTACACATACTGATGCAAAACACTAACCAAAGACTGACCATGTGAAAGAGGCCATTTAAGTCCTGCATGCAGGATTTTTTTTTCCTTTGTTCAATAAAAATGATTTCAGATGTGGCCAAAACAGATGCAAATTGAGCATAAGGCCTCCTTCAGATGGTCAGTATTTGGCATCAGTAGTTGATCAGAATTGGTAAGAAAAAAGCAGGGGTGGGTCTAAAACACAGATGAGATACAAATAATTTCACTCTTTCATGGGGCCACTACTACCAGCACTGCCCACACCAGCTGTTGCCGCCATCCCCACTTCTTCATGGGACCACTTCTGCTGAGCCGTCATCCCTACTCTGTCATGGTGCCACTACTGCTGCCACCATACCCACACTGTCATGAGGCCACTACTGCTGCTGCCACAATCCCCATTCTGTCATGGGGCCACTACAGCTGCTGCCAACATCCCCACTTTGTAATGGGTCCACCATAGCCGCTGCCACAGTCCCCACTCTGTCATGCAGCCACTACTGTCATGGTTACTGCCACTACTGCCACCGTCTCCACTATGTCATGGGGATAGTTTTGTCACGGTTACTGCCACTGCTGCCACCATCCCCATGGCGATAAATTAGACCTGAGGCTAACATTTACCTCTACTACTGAGGCAGAGTGAGTCAACAGATAACAGAAGGGATTAAAAAGCATGTGTTTGGACTGCCAAAACATGCATTAAAAGAACATTTTTTTCTCCACTACTTTATTGGTGCAGCCTTCATTTCTTTATTTTGTTCCACTAAGGAGCCAATTGGGACACAGCTCCTGAAGAGGCACGCATATTTTTAAATTTTTTTTGCTTCACTGAAGGGTGCTGTATGCTTTTCTTTTTGTTTAACAGAATGGATTACCATATTTTTCGCCCCATAAGACGCACTTTTTCCCCCAAAAAATGGGAGGAAAATGCCCCTGTGTCTAATGGGGTGAATGCTAATGAGCGCTTCTATTATGATCCAAGCGGACAGAGGTACTCCCCTGTGTAACTTCGATGTCAGCCAGTGGCAGCTAATGCGTGACACCTGCTGTTTGCTCGTCCCCTTTGAGGAGGCCACTTTATTTGTCAGTCACCAGGACTATGGGATGAATAATGTCATTCCGCTGCTTCATATCCTGGAAAAGATGCTGTTAAATCTGGCTGGTCAAGGGACAGGAGATGTGGCGACTATATCTCATGGCCACATGAGCCCTGTAGGAAGAGGAGCAGGACATTGGAGCACAAGCAATGTATAACAAAATGGGTGGTTTTTCTACACAGGTGACAGGAGAGGAGGAGCAGGAGCAGCCACAGGAGCTACAGGGCGATGAGGAAGACGAGGCAGAGTACCCAGACACACTGTGGCAGTATGAAGTGGAGATGAAGGCAGGTAGTCCCTCTGAGTCACTTGCACAAATGGCCCGATGCATGCTCATTTGCTTGCGTGACAGCTGAATTGTCACCATTTGGCAGAGGGATGACTACTGGCTCTCCATGTTAGACCCTCACTGCTGGTCCAAAATGAGAGCCTTTTTTTTTTTTTTAAACCAGCTGAGAGGGAGGACAAACTGAACTACTATAGAGACATCCTATTTAGTCATGTTCCACTGCCATGGCTGCTGAGGGGGGGGGGGTAGCAGGAGCAGTACCAGCTCCAGCAGCCTGAGTCTAGAGTCGCTGATTAGCAGCTTTCTTCACCAGCATAGTGAAGAAACTACTGAAACTAGTGAAGAAACTACTCACCAACAGCATCACCAGCTAGACCTGGGGCAGGACCTGAACCGGCAGGTGGTGGCATACTTGGACAGCACCCTGCCACCCGTCATTGAAGAGCCGCTGGACTACTTGGGCCCTATTCTCTTCAATATATTTATTAATGATCTTGTAGAAGGCTTGCACAGTAAAATATCAATTTTTGCAGATGACACTAAACTGTGTAAAGTAATTAACACAGCAGAGGACAGTGCACTGCTACAGATGGATCTGGATAGACTGGAGGCTTGGGCAGAGAAGTGGCAGATGAGGTTTAACACTGACAAATGTAAGGTTATGCATATGGGAAGGAATAATGCAAGTCACCAGTACATACTAAATGGTAAAACATTGGGTAACTCTGACATGGAAAAGGACCTAGGAATTTTAGTGAACAGCAAACTAAGCTGCAGAAACCAGTGTCAGACAGCTGCTACCAAGGCCAATAAGATAATGGGTTGCATCAAAAGGGGCATAGATGCCCGTGATGAGAACATAGTCCTGCCACTTTACAAATCACTAGTCAGACCGCACATAGAGTACTGTGTACAGTTCTGGGCTCCTGTGAACAAGGCAGACATAGCAGAGCTGGAGAGGGTTCAGAGGAGGGCAACTAAAGTCATAGCTGGAATGGGTGGACTACAGTACCCAGAAAGATTATCAAAATTAGGGTTATTCACTTTAGAAAAAAGACGACTGAGGGGAGATCTAATAACTATGTATAAATATATCAGGGTTCAGTACAGAGATCTCTCCCATGATCTCTTTATCCCAAGGACAGTGACCATGACGAGGGGACATCCTCTGCGCCTGGAGGAAAGAAGGTTTGTTCACAAAAATAGAAGAGGATTCTTTACGGTAAGAGCAGTGAGACTATGGAACTCTCTGCCTGAGGAGGTGGTGATGGTAAGTTCACTAAAAGAGTTCAAGAGGGGCCTGGATGTATTTCTGGAGGGTAATAATATTACAGGTTATAGTTACTAGATATGGGTTGTTGTTGATCCAGGGAGTAATTCTGATTGCCTGATTGGAGTCGGGAAGGAATTTTTATCCCCTAAAGTGAGGAAAATTGGCTTTACCGCACAGGGGTTTTTTGCCTTCCTCTGGATCAACTTGTAGGAAAACAGGTCGAACTGGATGGACAGATGTCTTTTTTTCGGCCTTATAAACTATGTTACTATGTTACTGGGCACATCATCTGTTTTTGACAGATCCAAGATTTCTGGACTATACATATGGTCGTATGAATGTACCCCAAGTCCAAAACTGTCAGATCATTTGATAATATTCATAGCTATGAATGATCTTGCATGATCTTGCATGCAGGACCCTCACTCTTCTTACTTTAATTGTTAAAGGGGTTGTCCAAGTTACGGAAAAAAAAAATATAGCACTGTAAATCTGATGGGTAGCAATATATAACTAAGATCAGCAAGTTTTAGGCTAAAAAAAAACTATATTTCCTCATTTCCCTGGTTCTCTTCTGGCCTTTGTTTACATGCAGTAATAACAATGTCTGCCCCTCCCCCCTCCTCTGCAAAGGCAGTGAATATAAGTGCTGTGAGTACATGTCTGCCTGCTGGGATACTCAGCAGCATGTTGTTTGTGTAGGACTACAAGTCCCAGCTGTACAATGACACTGCTGATATACACAGGAAATTCTCCCTAACTGTTCTTGTACAATACAATTCCTCTATAGCTCCTTGCCCAGCATTTGTCTCCTCTCACTATTTGTTGTAAAGCCTTGAGCCCTCAGTGTGTTCTGGCTGAAGGGGTTAATGTTTTATCTGAAGGAATCCAGGGAGAGAGCAGATAGCAGGAGCCGGTAAAGAAAGTGGGCGTGGCCAGCGAAGTCTCGTGTACAGACTGTTATCTGAACTCTCAGGCTTGTGCACGAAACATCACAGACCAGGGAGATAAGGTGACATCACAGGTCATGTGACCCTCAGTCAACTCTGAGAAACCAGCAGCTTTAGAAACACAAAGTATATGGGAAAGTTGTTATACCTGACAAGTTAGAAACATATAAAGAACAAAAAAATAACTCGGACAACCCCTTTAATGACACTGCTAGAAAATTACAAAAGAACACCTAACAAAGTCACTTTACTTTTATTACATTTAAATAGAGAATGGTGTAACTAGCAAATTTCATAATCACTTTAAATAAAATATGCCTGCATCCACCGGAAAAAAAAAGCTGTAACGTCTGCTGTCTGGCAAGCTCTGCCCCTAGCAACAGAGACTCAGAAGACAGCTGAGAGGCAGACAGCTGATTTTAAACATCACAGGAGCCTCCTACTTTTCTGTAAGTGTGATTTATCCCTCCTTTTTTTAGCTCTGGAGCTGAAATCATAGTGAAATAAGGTTAATGCATTCTATACTGGCAAAAGGGAGACACCCCCTTCTTCTGAGAAAAATGAGGGAATACAAAAACAGGGAATAATATGGCTGAAGAGACTTTAGGGAAGCCCAAATATACAGTAAAAGTTCCTTTCTAGCTATGATCGTACACAGAAGCCCAATTCTAATATGCTATATTGCCCAATATGCAATTTATTATTATTATTATTTTTTTTGAAAACTTAGGTACGCTTTAATGCAACTGAGCTGAGATTGACTAAGTATAAACTGCTAGTCTGATGTAGTCAATGATCATTAGAAGCAATTTTTCCCTTTAGTTGGGTCCTAGGGATCCCACTAGGGGCCCACTCCTACATGTCCATTATAAAACTTAACTTTTATTTTAAAGTAACTTAAACTGCAAAAAATAAAGCAAAGTGTCCAAAAATGAAAATATTAAAATTAACAGCTGGTTGTTAGTGAATCTACATGCGGCATTTGGAACGGTTTTCACAGGAGAGCAACAGCAATTACCGCAGAGAGGGGTCTGCGTGTGTGACACCAGAAGCTCTCTCACATTCATAGCATTTGATTTTTATTTTATATTTGTTTATTTTTGCATGTTTCCTTCCACTCATGTAATTGTGGTCTTTTCACCACTTTAGAATTAGATCGTTTAAATAAAGGCGCCTGGGTGGTTTAATAGTCTTTGTGTCTTGTCTTGTTTAGCTTGCAACCTCTTAATTCTCAGAGATTTCTAAATTGTACACTTTAGTGCTATAGGGCACTTATATACACTAACATACAAATCACTCGGTTTGTCTACTTAGTATTACAACCATAGCCTGCACTATGACTTCTCATGCAGGTCTTGGTTCCAATCACAGCACTGTCTATATGGCACAGCTGCCGTTTGTAAAACTTACTAACAATCTGTTTGGTGGTTTGTTACTTCTTGGTTAGAAACACATGCATTTAGGTACACTGTCTCCAAAGTTCTATTTTGTAACACCGCTACATGAGGGGCACTTAAGGACAGACACGTACCTACACGTGGCTACACATCCACCGCTTATTCACCATGCCTGCTATAGCTCTTCTTGTGATTCATTCACATTCATTTCCATCTGTAAATATGATCTCTGTTTATCATTCAAAAGGTACAGTCCCTGCCTACTAGCTTAGTCTAAAACAAAAGCGCAACCCGTCCCAACATGTTTTGCTGCTAGTGAGGCTTCGTCAGAGGAACATAGGGTTATGGCACACGCATGCCACCATTCCCTGCTTTATGGATCCATTTGATCCTCCCCTATTCTCCTCCTAGCCAACCATCATCGGTCCTGTTAGCTGTCATTAGTGATATGTCAAGGGGCCAATTGCAGGCAGCAATAAGTCCACTATGCCTGTGTATCGTACCGCTATGCCTATCATCATGTCTGGATGCATTTATTTTTCTAATTTAATATTTAAAAAAAAAAAAAAAAAAACACCTAGCTTAAACAAATATCCACAAGCATATCAATGTAATACTTTATTATTTAAAATGTAACAAAAATAATATAATAAAATAGCACATAGCAGGTGGTAAAGGGCAAGAGAATAGAGACAAAAAGTGACTAGAGGGCCGTCATGTGGGGCCAGGATCAACCTAACAGCCACAAATAAAAGTTAAACTACAGAGCTAAGGCAAAGATATACTGTAATGACTGGCAAGGAATAAGCGATATATAAATACCACCAAGCTGCATAAACCATAAAATATGGGCCAGAAAACAGAACACCGAAAGAGCAAATAGAAAAACATGAAAATACCAAAGAAATGTGGCAAAAGTGGAAACCTTGAACCCGCACGGCGGCGTCCAATTCCCGACGCCGTTTCGCCAAAAGTCTTCTTCTGGGGAATGTTTTTCAGATTCGCTGTGTTCGAATCTTAAATGTTCTTAAACCTTTGTACACAAGCGCTACGTACATGTCCGAGGAATTGGACGCTAATGCTACGTATCAGTTGATTCATACGCTGTTGCGTACAAATTCAGTTAATTAGCAAACTTTTACTGTACGTTCGTTATTTGTGCAGAAATGTTTGCGAAGAGAGCAGCAAAACGCCGGGGAAGAAGCCGGTCACCTGATCTAGTGGGAAGGGCTTGCTTTGATTGGTCCATAGGCTCGGTAAGCCAGCAACATCAGTTGTGCTGCGACTGCTGAGATGAGCAGAAGCACTGTGAAGTTGTGAAAGACAGAACTGTTTTCTGTAAATTGTGGTGTTGTTCTGGGCATCCATAATAGACATATCAGGGCTAGTGCACGGCCACTGCAGGGCAAGGGCAGGGCTAGTAATATTAATCAGGCAGGGAGAGAGACAAAGACCTGCAGGGCCACAGTCAAGTGAAAATGTCTGGAATGGAAAAGCAAAAGGGTTCCACTTCCAGTCATAATTCGAGCTCCAAAAAAAAAAGAAGAAGGTGGCACAGGCCAGCAGTGGCAAAAGGACATATAGCTGCAGCTTCTACCAGTAGAATTCGTAGTAGTTGGCCACTGTTCCACCAAGCTAACCCACCAAGGCGCAAAATAGTTGTAGAGGAGAAAGTGGATGAGGTAGTGGAGTGGATGGCTCACTCATCTCAATCGCAGCCGGATGACGTGCTTTCTTCTGCTGATACTGTATCATGCAGCCAGGGGTCAGACTCAGAGTGTTCCTCCTGCTCTACCATTCCGCTCCACTAAAGCCCATCCTTTTCTGCCTCCTCTCTGCCTTCAGTGCGCTCTGCGCGGCTTTCTAAGTGACATGTTTGACAGGCTTCCCTGTGGTTTGGGTGCTGTTCTCCACACCCCTTCCCCTCAGCTGTTGCCGCTTGGCAATTAGCTTTCTGCTATTTACCTCTTCCTCTCCCAGTATCCCTTGCGGGTTATATCTTCTACATCCCTGATTGAGAGTGGTGTGGATCTCGGCTGAGATCCAGTTGCTGAGTTCTACTTAAAGTTAAGTGTTTTCCCTTCCTTTGGTTATTCCCGTTTTGAGTCTCTTGTTCCTCCTTATGCTTGGAGGAACAGGTTACTCTCTTGTGTCACTAGACTGCAGGGTGATCTAGGGTTTATCAAGATTAGGTTCCTGCGTATGGGCTTTCCTACCACCCGGGTTAGCTCATACTGGTAGCCAGCTAGGGCCTAGTCTTAGGGTCCCCTGCAGGAGGTGACCAGTTCCCTGGTTTTGTCTGTTCCCATCCTTCTTACGCTCGGTGTGGCCTTTCCCCCCACACCAGAGCGTGACAGTGCCCCCTCCTAGTGGTGTCCCTTCTGATTTTTTAGAGAGCAGTCAGTGTTTGGACTGCCTGGAAGCGGAGGTTGGTGGGGAACAGCTGATATTGCAATTAGACAAAAGTGGTGGGGAGTCTGATGATGATGTGTTAGACTGGAAGACCTGGAAGGCGGATTGGGCTGATGAGGAGGATTTGATCTCCGAGGAGGAGGGTTGTGGTAGTGACAGCAACAGAGGGCAGAGGCGAGTTAGGCCTAGGCCTGCCTTGGGAACTAGTGAGACCCCAAGTATGGTGGGGCCGGCATCAGGGTCTAAGCATGCAAGGGCTACAAGCCTGGCCACTTCCTGCACAGCTCTCTGCATGACATGCTGTCGATGAGCTTCCGCTAGAGGAGGGGAAGGGGAGGAGTTTAATGATGATCAGAAGGAGGAGGAGACACAGTTGGAGCTGAAGGAGGATGATGACACCTTCAGGGACACTCAAGTGTCTCAGAGAGAGGCTGAGATGGAAAGAACTGGCTCCTCTGGCACGCTGGCCAGGATGGCGAGCTGTATGCTCACAGGCGTATCCTAAAAATGAGGCAGACTGACGAATACTGGCTTGCGATGCTTCTGGACCCGCGGTATCACTCCAACATGGAGGATTGTTTTCTTCCCCAGGAAAGGGAGGAGAAATTAGCTTCATACCGGGAGAAGCTATGTACTAAACTGGCCACAGCTTTCAGCCAGCCCCAGCCTGCTGCCAGCGTCTCTGAAAGGGAGGCCCGGCAGCATCACCCACCTCTTGCCACAACCAGCAGCAGCCAGTTAACACTCATGAGTATGATGCAACAATTTTTTTCAGCCTCCAAACAGCCACAGCTAAGTGAGCAGGCCCAGACCACCCGCCTCAACGAGCAGGTTCAGGCTTACCTGCAGTCTGGATCGCAAAGCCTGTTCTCAGACCCCCTGGACTTCTGGGCAGCCAGAATTCAGCAGTGGCCGGAACTTCCCCACTATGCACTAGGGCTTCTTTCCTGCCAAGCCTCAAGTTTCATGTCAGAGAGGGTTTTTAGAGGGGGGGGGGGGTTTGGTGACACCCAAACGGACCAAACTGCCACCTGGCAGTGTTCAAAACAACCGAGGCAGACGATTAGATCAGGCCTGGTAGGCCGAAATAGTCAGAGTGTCTTCCCACTGTTGCGGTCAGCCGGCCAGGAGCGAACCCGAACTCCCCAAACCAAAACCCTAAAATGTTATTAAAATCCAAAAACTGTTGTCTACCTCCGCCTCCAGTTTCAACATTAGCACTTAGCAGGCTAGCAGCTGTTGTTATACAACATTTTTAGTTCTATTTAGTATTCGTAAATTTGTTTTGAAGGCACCCCCCCAAAAAAAAAAAAAAAATATACATATTTTTATTTATTATATATAATATAATATATATAATATATATAATATATATATATAATATTAATATATAATATTTTATTATTAATATTTTATTATAATATTTATTATTATATATATATATATATATATATATATAATATTATATATATATTATTATATATATATATATATATATATATATATATATATATATATATAAAAATGGTATTAAAAAATAAAATAGTTACACTGTTGTCTACCTCCGCCTAGTTGTATTCACTATTCACTCTCTGCTGTGCTGATGTACCCAGTCCCCTACAACTACTGGCCGTGGCACCCATGAAAAGCCCATATATAATTTTCACAGCCTATCTTTACAAGGTAGAATGTTTACAGGCTTGTTGTCCAAACAAATCAAGCCTTTTTCTCTTACTGTAATACGGGAACCGGAGTGTGCGTAATTTATTATTACTTGGCCTGAAGACACCCTGTGTTCATTAATCCGGGAAAATGGCCTTTGGACAATTTTTGGAGGCTCCGGCCTAAACAGACATCCCTTCACATTAATGCGGACTCCGGCCTATGCACAATTTTTGGAGGCTCCTGCTTAAACAGACATCCCTGTCGTCTTCACACTAATGCGAGCTCCGGCCTATGCACAATTTTTGGAGGCTCCTGCCTAAACAGACACCCCTGTCTTCTTCATACTATGTCAAGAAGGTGTTAAAGGTTTTAAAAAACAAGTAAAACACAGGTTTTAGTCTTCTAAAACCTGTGTTTTACTTGTTTTTTTAAACTAAAATTATTCTTATAATTTTAGTAAAATAAATAATGACTTTCAACAAAAAATAAATAAGGAAGAAAAAAGGAAAAAAAAAAAAGGTTACGCCAGCCTTTGACGACGTCTGGCCATCATCGCCTGCAGATTTCTGAGTTCCAGCTGCAGGCCGCGAATAAGCCGGGAGGCAGCATGGAGCCTAGTGTTAAAGTGGCGTAAAGCTGCCTCCACCTCAAAGTCAGTCGGGATATCTGTAGGGGTGGAAACAGTTGAAAGGGTTGACCCACGAAAAATATTCTAAACTTTCAAACCAGCACCTGCATTAGAATACTTTAGCAATTGCATGTCGTTATATATTTGAAACAATCACCTACAAAAAAATGCCAGACCGCTGCCAATGTTCAAAAAATATATTATAAATATTTTATTTTATTAATTTACAATTACATGACATAGTAAAAACATGTGCAGGAAAGAGGCGGCATCAGCGGAAGTGACCACAACAAGGGAAAACCAACATGTCCCATAAGATATATAAGTACATTAAAGTGCAAGTGCATCTCACAAAATACATAAGAAAAGATGAATAAGGACAACCAATTTACCCATGATGCGTCACCTCCGCGATGGCGCCAGCCCCGACGCGCGTTTCGGTGTACCTTCGTCTGGGGGTGGCGTCATCACCGAGGGACACAACTCTTATATGTGCCATATCCAATAGAAGTGTTACACGTCTTAGATATAATTAAAATTAAGAACTACTACACCTGGCACCAGCAAAGAGATGACATATGGTGGTAAAAAGCGCTCCTTCCATACTGGACTCAAGTCTCGCGGGAGCAAACACTTGACCAGTCACGTGAGCGCATCCCGATCATGTGATGGTGCTAGCGTCCTCCGCGATATAAAAATCGCATTATATATTTGGTATATCTACTGCAACTAGTTTTTCAGTGACATGTATCTGTATTGAGCAATTTTTTTTTTTTTGCTTTGAACTGATCACTGAGAAGGACACACATGGTCAGTTTGGGGTTTGTACTTACTGAACACCCATACTGAGTGGTCTTCCCATGGTCCTGGGGAAAACTAGGGTGGAGCTACAAAAGATAAAACATAAATTTAGCTTATATTCTGAAGACAGAAGGTCCACCCATTACACTTTTTATTTTACCTACCTTCTACCTCTGAAAGTTGGGCTGGTGGTGTTGGAGTGGAAGGTGGGGTCCTCTCTCGCTGTTGTGGAGGAGGGTGAGAGGTGCTCCTCTGTGGTGCAGCAGCTGTCAAAAATCATTAAATGGCATTCCATTCAACTCTAATGAACAGTTGTATATTGTTATCGCAATAAGTTTCTTTCACGTGGGAATATTTTTTATATCAACCACTCACATCAGCTGCAGCATGAGCACGCCTTTGAGTCTGTATGTAGGAGGAGGAAGCGCCAACTATGAAGGGACAGACATCTAAGGGTACTTTCTTTCACACTAGCGCATTTGCCTGACACAAACGGGAGAATGCCCAGCCCCATTAACAATAATGGGGGACGGAGCTGATCAGGCCGCTATCTGGCAAGAACGCTGGGAATTGGCAGGACCAATACTGCAGAACAGCCTGCAGGATCATCACCACATATGTGAAAGTAGCCTAAAGCAAATTACTGTGAAGGGGCACGTATCTGAGAATACCTTCACTTATTTGGGTGGAGTTAGAGGTGTGGCCTAGCATGAAAGAAAATTGCTGCAGCACATTACGCACACCCACGTTGTCCTTCTATACGGTTTTCATTATTGGCACTCACTGGTATATATACAATACAGTACACTAATTTTTTAACATGTTTTTACTTTAAAAATATTTTGTTACTCACCCTGCCGTATCTCTGCGCGGATCTCATGAAGTCACTCTGGGCACTTGAACTTCAAATTGGACCATTTCCTCGGATCACCTTCTGCTGGTTCGGGTGTCGGTGTGTGGCATCGTAATCCTGCAGGTCCATCAGCTGGATCATGTATTTAAGCTCTCCAGAGCTAAATGCTGAAGATCGCCTGGATACCATTTTCCAAACTTCGCTCTGCCTCTGAGGAGTGCACGCCGCGGCCTAGCGTCATGCATGCCTGCGTACTACGCAATCGCTAGACAATAGTACGCTAAGGATTCGTACACACTTTGTATGCTAATGTAAATACGTATTCAGTAGCTTTAACAACGCTATGTTCGTTATTAGTGCGCAAATGTTCGCAGAACACTACCAGTATAACAAATTATTTGTACGCAGCTTTGACCAAACAGATTCATATTAAGATCAAATCTTTTGAAAAATTCGACGAACATTCGGCGAAGCGAATCTTTGAAGATTCGCTCATCTCTAACTAGCAGGCATGGTGAATAAGCGGTGTATGTGTGTGTATGTGCAGCCACATGCAGGTATGCGTCTGTCCTAAAGTGCCACTCATGTAGCGGTGTTACAAAATAGAACTTTGGAGACAGTGTATGTAGATGCATATGTTTCTAACCAAGAAGTAACAAACTACCAAATAAATAGATTGTTAGTAAGTTTTACAATCTCTCATATCATGTCCTCTCTCTATCTGAAACTAAATCTTTCAAAAACTGAACTTCTTGTGTTCTCTTCATCTACTAACCTACCCAAACCTGATATCTCCCTCTTGCCCGCAACCACCACTGATGGATAGCAGCGTGGTCTGTAACCATGGAAACGAGCAGTGTATAATGTGATGGAAAACGGAATCCAGTCAGCAAAGGAAGCAATATGGATAATAACAATACATTAGTAAGTGCCTTGTATTAAAGAGGACCTTTCATCACTCCTGGCATGTCTGTTTTAATAGCTTCATGCATTCCCCATGTAATAACAATTCTGGAACATTTATTCTTGTCTGTATGTTGTGCCGTTCCTTTATTATTTGCACTAGAAGTTATGAATGAATTGCTATTTGCCTTCAGTAAGGGAACAGAGGGGAGGTACCCAGTTGGGGGTGTGAACCTGCAGAGTCTGAACATGGCAGCGCTAGAGTCAGTCTGTGCAGGGACACACCCCAACTGGTCACCTCCCCTCTGTTCCCTTACTGAAGCCAAATAGCAATTAATTCATAACTTCTAGTGCAAATAATAAAGGAATGGAACAACATAGAAACATAAGAATAGATGTTCCAGAATTGTTAGTACTTGGGGAATGCACAAAGCTATTAAAATAGGCATGACAGGAGTGGTGAAAGGTCCTCTTTAACTTTCCTTACATGATAAATACAACTTACTGAAGTTAGACAACCCCTTTAACTTTTATTTAAACTAACAAAATGCAAAAAATAAAGCAAAGTTTTATAATGGACATGTAGGAGTGGGCCCCTAGTGGGATTTATTTGGTCACTTAGTCAATGACCATACGTGGTGCACCCTTTATTTTGGATTCTACAGCAGAGTATAGGTTGAGCCAGTGTCACAAATACTAGGTGGTATCGCCCATTGCAATACAGGCTGCCACTCTGGCATGGTAACGGTTATCAAGCCAATTTTCGACTTTTGTGACCAGGCCTAAATTTGCAAATGTGTCATTTTATGTGCTAATAACTTTGGAATGCTTTTATTTATCTGAGCCATTCTGAGATTGTTTTCTCGTGATATCTCGTACTTTATGTTAAGGGTGAATTTGGGTTAATATGTTTTACCTTTATATTATAAAAAATCCACAATTTACAGAAAATTTAGAAAAAAATTCAACTTTCTAAATATGAATTTCTACACATCAAAGACAGATACCTCACTTACTTAACCACTTCCTGTCCTTGACTTTAAACGTCCGGGAAGTGGTTATTTATCTCTGAATGGATGTTTCTAAACGTCCATTCAGAGATAGAAGCTGCACGCTAATCATGCAGATTCTGTGCCAGGGGCCTGCTGTCAGTGACAGCAAGGTACCAAGAGAGAAGGCAGGGACTGTTTCTGGATGGCCCTGCCTTCTAGAGCGCTGTGTATGCAGATCAGGAAGCTCTATGCTGCTTCCAGTCCCGACCTGGGAGACTTCAGGAGCTGTCGGGTCTTCCATAGACCACAATCAGCCCAGCAGTAAGACTGTTCACCATAGTACTATGCTGCACAGCCTCCCTGGGGGTGCATTTTCACTGTAACTGGGGCTACTATGTCAGCCCCAGTTACAGGAGAAATCAATAGTGGAAAAAAAAAAGTCAAGTTAAATGTCCCCCAGAGGTCTTGTATTAACTTATGGGGGAAACAAAGTGTAAAATAAAAAAAATATAAACAGTGTTATAAAAAAAAAGTTTCACATGTAAAAAAAATTCCCCAAATTTAAAAATTTTACAAATAAAAATAAATAAGTTAGACATATTTGGTATCACCGCGTCCGCAAGTCATATGTACCCCAAAATGGTAGCAATAAAAACGTCACCTCATTCCGCAAAAAAATGAGCAAGACCATAGCCAGAAAAATTTTAAAAAACTGCTGCTGCCCATGCCAATAAGATAATGGGTTGCATCAAAAGAGGCATAGATGCCCGTGATGAGAACATAGTCCTGCCACTTTACAAATCACTAGTCAGACCACACATGGAGTACTGTGTACAGTTATGGGCTCCTGTGAACAAGGCAGACATAGCAGAGCTGGAGAGGGTTCAGAGGAGGGCAACTAAAGTAACAACTGGGATGGGTGCACTACAGTACCCAGAAAGATTATCAAAATTAGGGTTATTTACTTTAGAAAAAAGACGACTCTCTTCAATATATTTATTAATGATCTTGTAGAAGGCTTGCACAGTAAAATATCAATTTCTGCAGATGACACTAAACTGTGTAAAGTAATTAACACAAAAGAGGACAGATGGACCTGGATAGATTGGAGGCTTGGGCAGAGAAGTGGCAGATGAGGTTTAACACTGACAAATCTAAGATTATGCACATAGGAAGGAATAATGCAAGTCACCAGTACATACTAAATGGTAAAACACTGAGTAACACTGACATGGAAAAGGACCTAGGAATTTTAGTGAACAGCAAACTAAGCTGTAGAAACCAGTGTCAGACAGCTGCTGCCAAGGTCAATAAGATAATGGGTTGCATCAAAAGAGGCATAGATATCCGTGATGAGAACATAGTCCTGCCAATTTACAAATCACTAGTCAGACCACACATGGAGTACTGTGTACAGTTCTGGGCTCCTGTGAACAAGGCAGACATAGCAGAGCTGGAGAGGATTCATAACTGGAATGGGTGGACTACAGTACCCAGAAAAACTTATTAGGGTTATTAGCTTTAGAAAAAAGACGACTGAGGGGAGATCTAATAACTATGTATAAATATATCAGGGGTCAGTACAGAGATCTCTACCATGATCTATTTATCCCCAGGACTGTTACTGTGACGAGGGGACATCCTCTGCGCCTGGAGGAAAGAAGGTTTGTTCACAAACATAGAAGAGGATTCTTTATGGTAAGAGCAGTGAGACTATGGGACTCTCTGCCTGAGGAGGTGGTGATGGTAAGTTCAGTAAAAGAGTTCAAGAGGGGCCTGGATGTATTTTTGGAGGGTAATAATATTACAGGTTATAGTTACTAGAGATAGGTTGCTGATCCAGGGAGTAATTCTGATGGCCTGATAGGAGTCGGGAAGGAATTTTTTTCCCCTAAAGTGAGGAATATTGGCTTCTACCTCACAGGGTTTTTTTTGACTTCCTCTGGATCAACTTGCAGGATAACAGGCCAAACTGGATGGACAGATGTCTTTTTTCGGCCTTATAAACTATGTTACTATGTTATGGCTCTAAGAAAATTGCAACACAAAAACATGATTTTTTTTTCTAAAAATGCTCTTATTGTGTAAAACGTAAAAATAAAAAACATGTTTCGTATTGTTGCGTCCGTAACAACCTTTCCAAATATTTAAAAATATCACATGATCTACCCCATCAAGTGAAAGGTGTAACAAAAAATATAGAAAAATGACACCAAACAGTTTTGTTTGAGACTTCACCTCCCACAAAATGGGATAAAAAGCGACCAGAAACCCAAACGTACCCCAAAATGGTGCCAATAAAAAGCACAGCTTGTCCCGCAAAAAATAAGCCCTCACACAGCTCAGTCAACAAAAAAATGAACAAGTTATTGCTCTTAAAAACCATGACAGAAAATTCCATGTTAGAAAAGCCATATGCTGTTCCTCCCCTTCTGAGCCCTGACATATCCCCAAATAACAGTTTACGACCACAATTGAGGTGCTACTGTATTCAGGAGAAAATGAGTAGCAAAAAAAGAAAAAGAAAGTTTGGGCCTAATGCACCATTTTCTTGTTTAAAAAAAAAAAAAAATTTTCATTTTCACAGCCAAGTATTATTAATTCTATGAAATGCCTGTAGGGTGAAGTGCTCGCTACACCTCTTAATCCCCTGGGTGGTGTAGTTTACAAAATGTGGTCACTACTATCTGTCTTAAAAGCAGAGAGATTCAAATTTAGAAAACAGTGAATTGTTTCAAATTTTCATTAACTTTTGGATTTTTTTTTTATAAATAAAGGTAGAACATATTGACTCAAATTTACCATTAACATGAAGTCCAATGTCTCAGGAGAGAACAATCTCTGAATGGCTTGCATAAGTAAAAGTGTTCCAAAGTTATTACTAGAGATGAGCGAAACATGCTCTTACGAGCTTGGTGCTCGTTCGAGCATTAGGGTATTCGCATATGCTCGCTACTCGGACGAGCATATCGCGATCCTCGAGGAAATGGCATCTTCCTCTTCCGGCATGTTAGGCGCCTTTTCTCAACCAATCAACATGCAGGATAGTCTTTAGTACCTCCTAGCATCACGTGGGGCCACTACAAGTCGATAGCAGGGATTGGCTGGCCAGATCAGATGACCTGGGAATATAAGAATCTGGTCCCGCGCTGCTCGCGTCAGACGGCGCCTGCATGAGATTAGGGATAGAGCTGCTGTCTGTCAGGGAGAGTGTTAGGGCCTGAATTTAGATGTTGGTTAGGCAGGAATCACCCACAAAGAACCCAACAGCCCTTTTAAGGGCTACAAGCACCTTTTTTTTTTGGTCTCCTCCTGGCAGCTGGCTGGGACTTGTAGTGCAGCTACCGCCATCTTGGCTGCACACTGTGCACAGGGACAGCACGTGGTCCACACAGACCCAAAAGAAATTGCTCAAAGTCCTCTCAGTACTCATTTTTGCTGCTGCTGTACCTTGGCTTGCTGGGATCTGTAGTGCAGTTTAGGGATTACGTTTTTTTCTCTCAGTTTTATATTATACAGTGCAGTGCAAAATTCTGTCGTGTGCTGCACACTAGCCGCAGTGTAGAAAATATACGTCTTTTCTCTCAGTTATATATCATACAGTGCAGTGACAAATTCAGTGGTTTGCGGTACAATAGCTGCCGTCTAAAGACTACGTTTTTTCTATCAATTATATATACTACAGTGCAGTGCAAAATTCTGTCGTGTACTGCACACTAGCCGGAGTGTAGAAAATATATGTTTTTTCTCTCAGTTATATATTATACAGTGAAGTGAACATACAAAATGTTGAACCCAAGGGCTAAGGGTTGAGGGCGTGGGCGTTCAAGTAGTGTAGGGGGCAGAGGCCGTGGTCCTGGGCAGGGTGACACAGTACATGTTGATGAGGGAGCAATGGAACGCCACAGAGTTTCGCTCCCTAGCTTCATCTCGCAACTTAATGGGTCACGTGGTACACCACTATTAAAACCACAACTGTGTGAACAGGTGATGACGTGGATAGCGGACAATGAGTCCAGTAATTTATCCACCACCCAGTCTTCCACGCAGTGCACCCACACTAGCCAAGGGAGTAGACCTCTGGCTCCTCCAGCTCAACCTCCTTCCCCCCAGCCTGCCCCCCACAAGGAAAGTATGGATTCAGATCTGGCATACTCACAGGAACTCTTTTCAGGACCCTACCCAGAGACACAAACCACTGCTCAACAGCAACCTGAGCAGTAGCTCTCTCCCGATGCCCAAAATTTAGAACTTTCGCAGTCTGTGGTTGATGAGAGTGTGGACTTAGTGTAAGTAGTGCGTGAAGAGGTGTCGGATGATGATTATGATGAGACACGGTTGTCAGACAGTGACGTTGTTGTCAGGGCAGTAAGTCCGAGGGGGGAGCAGAGTGAGGAATCGGAGGAAGAGCTGGTGGATGATGAGGTGACTGACCCGAGCTGGGTTGGTAATCCAACTCAAGACAGTGCTTCTGAGGGGGAGGCAAGTGCAGCACCAGAACAGGTTGGAAGAGGCAGTGGGGTGGCCAGAGGGAGAAGCAGGGCCAGAGCAGGTAGATCAGCAACTGTTTCACGGAGTCAAGCTCCCGTGCCTAGGCCTAGATGTTCGCAAGTCTGGAGGTTTTTTAAAGAACGTGAGGATGACCGACGGACTGTGATATGCAACCTGTGCCACACCAGGATCAGCAGGGGAGCCACCACTACCAGTCTAACCACTACCAGCATGCGCAGGCATATGAGTGCTAAACACCCAACTCCGTGGAACCAAGGCCGTTCATCTCCTGCGGGTCACACCACTGCCCCTTCCCCTGTGTCACATGCTGGCTCGTCGAGTCAACCCCCCACCCAGGACCCTGGCACGAGCGACTCCCGCCCATACAATTCCAGCCACCCACATGCACAAGCCCTAAACGTCCACATCTCCAAATTGTTGAGCCTGGAGATGCTGCCCTATAGACTGGTAGAGACTGAGGCTTTCCGCAACCTGATGGCAGTGGCTGTCCCTCGGTACTTGGTCCCCAGCCGCCACTATTTTTCCAGATGTGCCGTCCCAGCCCTACACCAGCACGTGTCAGTGAACATCATCCGTGCCCTGACCAACGCGGTTAGTGATAAGGTCCACCTAACCACGGACATGTGGACAAGTGCTGGCGGGGAGAGACACTATATCTCCCTGACGGCACATTGGGTTAACTTGGTGGAGGCTGGGACCGAGTCCGACCCTGGGGCCGTTCATGTGCTGACCACACCGAGGATTGCGGGGCCTGCCTCGGTCACAGTTTCTCAGGCTTATTATGCCTCTTCCTCCAACCCCTCCTCTCAATTACCATCCGTGAGCACGGCGCCTTCAGTCGGTAGCTCCAGGCTCAGCTGCAATGCCGTGGGTAAGCGCCAACAGGCAGTGATGAAATTGCTGAGCTTAGGTGACAAGAGGCACACTGCCCAAGAGCTGTTACAGGCCATCACGGCGCAGACCGATCTTTGGCTGGCGCTGCTGAACCTCAAACCAGGCATGGTTGTGTGTGACAATGGGCGTAACCTGGTGGCAGCTCTGCATCTTGGCAGGCTCACACATGTGCCATGCCTGGCCCACGTGTTCAGTCTTGTGGTTCAGCGGTTCCTCAAGACCTACCCCAATTTGTCTGATTTGCTTACCAAGGTGCGATGCATCTGTGCGCATTTCCGTAAGTCAACCACATATGCTGCCACCCTCAGGGCAGTGGAACGGCGCTTACAACTGTCAGCTCACCGACTGTTGTGTGACGTGCCCAGGCAATGGAATTCTACATTACACATGTTAGCCAGGGTTTACCATCACCGCAGAGCCATTGTAGACTGCCAGATGATAACTTCCACGAGAACTGGTAGTCAGGTTAGTCAGCTTCCTCAAGTCTATAATGAGGAGTGGACGCGGATGTCTGTTATCTGTCAGTTGTTAAGCCACTTTGTTGAGTCAACGCAGATGGTCAGCGGCGATGCCGCCATTATCAGCATCACCATCCTGCTGCTTCGTCTGCTGAAAAAGTCACTGCTCAGCATGAAGTCAGAGGCTTTGCGCTTGTCACAGGAGATGGGGGAAGAAGATGCGTTGCTTGATAGCCAGAGCACCCTCAGGTCTGTTTCTCAGCGCGTATTGGAGGAGGAGGAAGAGGAGGAGACTGTTGGCGAGACTGAAGAGGGTACCTATGCTCATTCCTTCTTATGTGTTGAGCGTGTATGGGCTGAAGAGGAGGAGTTGGAGGAGGAGGAAATGGAGATTCAGCCTACTGAGGAAAGGGAATTCTTGCGTGTTGGGACTCTTGCGCACATGGCTGACTTCATGTTAGGCTGCCTTTCCCGTAATCCTCACGTTAGAAGCATTTTTGACAACACCGATTACAGGGTGTTCACCCTCCTGGAGCCCCAGTACAAGCAGAACTTTTCCACTTTCATTTCTGTAGAGGAGAGGAGTATGAGAGTGAATCAATATCAACAGGCCCTGGTGCACAAGCTGAAACTATACTTCCCATCTGACACCGCTAGCGGCAGAGGACGTAGTTCTGCGGGCCAACTAGCGGGTGAGAGGAAGGGGACAGGCAGCTTGTCAAGCACTGGCAGGGGAACACTCTCCAAGGCCTTTGCCAGTTTTATGTCACCCCAGCAAGACTATGTCACCCGTCCCCAGTCTAGGCAGAGTAGGGGGGAGCTGTTCAGAAAGATGGTGAGGGAGTATGTAGCTGACCATACCAGCGTCCTGCGTGATCACTCTGCTCTATACAACTACTGGGTTGCAAAGCTGGACACATGGCCCGAACTGGCGCTGTACGCCTTGGAGGTGCTGGCCTGCCCTGCCGCTAGCGTGTTGTCAGAGCGGGTCTTCAGTGCAGCTGGTGGCATCATCACTGATAAGCGTACACGCCTGTCAACAGGCAGTGCTGACAGGCTGACGCTTATTAAAATGAATAAAGCCTGGATTTAACCGGAATTCAAATCTCCACCGGGGTGGTTCACCTGCTACATCAGTCTAACTTGGTCACTCTGGGTTAACCGCCATGCTGTGTCAGGGTAAAATTTTATGTGCTTCACATGCTACATCAGTCTAACTTGGTCACTCTGTTGTCACCGCCATGCTGTGTCAGGGTAAAATTTTATGTGGCTCACCTGCTACCTCAGTCTCACTTGGTCACTCTGTTGTCACCGCCATGCTGTGTCAGGGTAAAATTTTATGTGCTTCACCTGCTACCTCAGTCTCACTTGGTCACTCTGTTGTCACCGCCATGCTGTGTCAGGGTAAAATTTTATGTGCTTCACCTGCTACCTCAGTCTCACTTGGTCACTCTGTTGTCACTGCCATGTTGTGTCAGGGTAAATTTTTAAGTGGCTCACCTGCTACCTCATCTAACTTGGTCACTTGGTGGTGTCACCGCCATGCTGTGTCAGGCTACATGTTTGGGTGGCTCACCTGCTACCTCATCTAACTTGGTCACTTGGTGGTGTCACCGCCATGCTGTGTCAGGCTAAATTTTTGGGTGGCTCACCTGCTACCTCATCTAACTTGGTCACTTGGTGGTGTCACCGCCATGCTGTGTCAGGCTAAATGTTTGGTTGGCTCACCTGCTACCTCATCTAACTTGGTCACTTGGTGGTGTCACCGGCATGCTGTGTCAGGCTTATGCCTGTGTCCTGGGGCGGGGGATAGGACAGCAGTGCCAGCATGGGCAGTGGTGTCACCCGCTGGCGGTGATGGACCTTCGTTGCACCTAGTTGGGTGCTTTACCAACATGTGATGGGCATGTGCCTTGCCCATCTTGGTCTGGGTCAGCACAATTGTCTTGAGGGTCACCACCAGGCTGTTGCCCAGAATTTGGCGTAATGGTACAATTAGGCAGCCTCAGAGGTATCCATGCATGCTGCCCTGCTGTTTCCTGTCCATTTCCGTGGTGTTTCCATCATTTTCTGAGGTTTCCAGGTTTTCACGCAACCTTCCCTATGCAGAGCTTTGGTCCCCTGCAAAAAATGCTCAAGTCTCCCACTGACTTCAATGAGGTTTGTTATTCGAAACGAGCACCCGAGCGTCGGGAAAAATTACACTCAAATAACGAGCACCCGAGTATTTTAGTGCTCGCTCATCTCTAGTTATTACCACATAAAGTGACATGTCAGATTTGCAAAATTAGGCCTGGTCAGGAAGGGGTTAAATGTCCCAGTCTGGAAGTGGTCAAGACTCACTATATGTCTACTTTACGTTAGCATAATTTTACATTTCTTTTTTTTTAGGACTTTCGAAGGCTTAGAATTTAAGAAGCAATATTTTAAATTTTCTAAAAAAATTTTAAAAACAGACTTTTTCAAGGACCAATAACCCTTTAGATGTTCCACAAGAATTAAAGGAAAGTGGAGGTGAAATTTACAGTTTTCATTTTTTTGTGCAGATTTTTAATCCATTTTTTTCTATAATACAAGGGTTACAGCAAAATGAAACTCAATATTTATTACCCTCCATGTGGTATATTTGATATGATAATTTCAATCTGTGGGTTGATATGCTTATGGCGACACCAAATTTGTATTTTTTTTTCATGTTCTGTCAGTTTTATATAATACAATCAGATTTTTTTGCATCAGCAAAATCTAAGACCCATAACATTTTTATTTTTCTGTCAACATAATTGTATGAGGGCTTATTTTTGCAGGATGGGCTGTAGTTTTTATTGGCATCATTTTTGGGATGCATATGATTTTTTGATTCCTTTTTATTCAACTTTTTTGGGAGGAGAGACAAAAAAAGCAATGCTGCCATTGTTTTCTATTTTTTAAAGCGTTCACCACCCAGGATTAGTACCATAATTAGGTCATTACATAAAAGGCAATACAAATTATGTGTAGGTTTTTTTTTTCCATTTTTTTAAATCTCTTATAAATGAGCGGATACGGGAAAAGGCATTTAAATTTTTTGATTGCATACATTTAACCCCTCGGATGTCGTGGTCAAAAGTAACCAAGGCATCTGAGTGGTGAATATATGGGATCCATGACCTCCCGTGCCAGTAACAGTGCTCCCCAGCTGAAATCAGGAAGCTGTTATATGCCTGTGATGGGTCGGAGCCTCAAGCAGGTAATTTCACAGCTTTAAAACTGTTTTTCTCCCTTTAGG
This sequence comes from Rhinella marina, assembly GCA_900303285.1. Lineage (NCBI taxonomy): Eukaryota > Metazoa > Chordata > Amphibia > Anura > Bufonidae > Rhinella > Rhinella marina. The sequence continues at coordinate 29,958 of ONZH01028500.1, forward strand.
ACCAACTAATGCAGTTAACAGATACTGAACACTGAAACTTGTTATCTAGGTGTGCCTTGTACGGATAGCACTAGGCCGCATACAAATCTTCTGAAGTTTACAGTATGCGTAGTTCTTCTCCACCTGCTTACCAGGACCCTTAGGAGTCCAAGGTTTTGCCAGCAAAAAGCTCCAAATATTGGTCACAGCACAGCGCACTGCAGGGAGAAGAAGCAAAGAGCTTGATGTAATGAGCAGCGGTGTCTGGAGCAGGAGAGGTAAGTTGATTTTTTTTTAATCTCATATGAGCATGGGGGTAATTCACATGGAGAATTGTGGAGGTCTGATTGGGGGTCATTCACATGGAGGTCTGATATGAGGTCTAATTGGGAGACATATTGAGATCTAATCTGAGGTCTGATTGGGGGAATTACAGTATTTTTCACCCTATAAGACACACTGGCCCATAAGACGCACCTATGTTTTAGAGGAGGACAAGAAGAAAAAATATATTTTTCATTAGACCTCTGGTCAGACCACCAATCAGACCCTCTATGTTAATCAGACCTCAGCTAACAGCCCCAATAAGACCCCCAATATTAATAAGACCCCAATAAGACCTCAGATCAGACCCCCAATCAGACCTCAGATGACCCCAATGTAAATACCCCAATCAGACCTCAGATAAGAGCCCCATGCCTCTCATCAGTCCCCCATATCAGCCCCCCCAGCAGCCTCATATCAGCCCCCCAGCAGCCTCATATCAGCCCCCCAGCCACGTTTTATCAGCCCTCATATTGCCTCATATGGAATAAAATAAAAAAACACTTCCCTCTACTGCTCCTGGAGGCCGTTGCTCATCATCACCCGCGCTGTCTTCGTCCTCCTGCTGGCTGTGCTGAGAACTGTGCACACAGCGCAGCCACTGCACAGCCGACAGCCGAGGACCAGGAAGAGGCGAGTACAGAGTCTTCACCGCTTCTTGGTCCTCCGGTGCTAATGAGCGCTTCCATAATGGAAGTGCTCACTAGCATTCACTCCATAAGATGCATGGACATTTTTCCCCCACTTTTCGGGAAAAAATGTGTCTTATGGGGTGAAAAATACAGTAATAAAATTGAGAGTCTGTTCTGAGCTCTGATTTTTTTTTTTCTTATTTTCCTTCTCTAAAACCTAGGTGCATCTTATGGACAGCTGCGTCTTGTATGACACAAAAGTTAAGACTTTGTACAACAGTACACTGCTACAAATGGATCTCGGTAGATTGGAAGCTTGGGCAAAGAAGTGCCAAATGACTTAATAAACCTGATAGATGTAAAAAGTTATGCACATGGGAAGGGAAAACACAAAGTAAGGAAAGGAGATTAGCATTTTAGGATATAGCAAACCTAACTGCAGCAACCAGTATCAGGAAGCTGCTGTCAAGGCTAATAAGATCATGGGGTGCATCGATGCATATGACAAGAACATATTTCTGCCATGTTACAAATTACTGGTCAGTCCATACATGCAGTATTGTATATAATTTTGACCATCTATGCACAAGAAACAAAGCATAGCCTGAGTAGGATAAAAGGAGGGCAACTAATGTAATAAATGGAATGGGTAGACTACAGTACCCAGAAAGATTGTCAAATATAGGGTTATGTAGTACCGTATAGAAAACAGACATCTGAGGAGAGAACTAATAGCGAAGTATAAATATTTCAAATATCAATTTTATATGTAATACATATAGTGTATTTACAGTAAATAATAATAATAATACATTCCTTGTAATATCAGTTCCAATTAGATGTTTGGTGTGGTAAAGCATGTTGCTAATGTGAATTGAAGCATAATCAATATTGTGGTCATCTACAGTCCAGTCCGGATTTTAAATGTGACAGTAGTACTATTTAAGTAACAGCCCGTCCCTCACTTTGTTATTGCCACTGAGGAAGAAATATGTGTTTTGAAACGCGTCTGGTATAGCATAAGTTACGACTTGAACGCAAACTCTAAAATATCTCTTAACAATTACCGGTTTGCTGCTTATACTTTGTATCAAGAAGAACTATATTACTAATCCACTATTGGCCAGAATAGCGGGAGAATATTGCAAGTGGGAGAGCAGCTTGGCGTCTACAAAGCACAAGTGCGCATGCGCTCAGCCGGCAAGAGTGCAAGACGAGTACAAGCAACAGGTGGTTCCACACGCACAGCGATCCTGTACAAACAACCCCCTGCACATCGAGAGGAACCATCACTGCAGTAAGTTGGCCATATGTTCAGATTGACACCTCAGCACGGGTAAGAAGCGCAATAGCGCATCTAATTGGAACTGGTATTACAAGGAAGCGCAATAACACATTGCATATGAACTGGTGCCACACCGATAATACAAAAAAACAAGATTGTCTATGATTGCCATTATCGGAGTGGGGACTAACAAAACTAAAAACATCTAACCAGTAACAGAAATTAACAACAGTTAATAATTAATACAAGGACAGTTAAACTAAAGGGAGTAAATATTGGATATGGAGAGAAACTACAATATATATTTATAGTTCCAGGTTTAGCGAGAGCTCCGCGACTGGAACAGTAAGAGGGACTGTGATGATATTATATTACCACTAACACATTTTTTTATATAAACGCAATATTGGTTATTAAAAAGCCGACCATTTTTTGAGATTTATTCTGGATCAATTTTGCAGGATAACGGGTTGAACTAGATGAACACATGGATTTTTTCATCATTACAAACAATATTACTATACATACATACACACTCAACCACCTCCAGATCTAGCAGTTAGATCTGAATAAAAGGTAAATTTGGACTTTTACCTCCCATATTCACAGATCTCAACATTTGGTGGGTGGGAAAGGTGATTAATTGAAACTAAAGAGAGCCATTTATTAAGAATACCTTTTACACAACAGCCTTAATCTCTCTTTAACTCCCACTGGCACCAGATGTTGTGGCACCATTTGTGCAAGTCCATGTGTCAAAACACACTAGCAGGGGAGCACCATCTTTTTGGCGTAGATTATAATAAATGTTTTGGGGTGGCTATAGCTACCTCAGCAGCACCAACTTCCTGTCCTTCTCCTCCCACTTTCTGCACTAGTCGCAAGCTTGGTTCTAAATCCACAAAAAGTTGCAAAACTTTGTGCAACCATGGCAAAGCTTTTGCAACTTTTTGACACCAGTTTTCTGGCGTACAATTGTCTTTCAGAATCTCTCTTTTAAGGCCAAATAAGACCATATGCTTATGGCGTTTTAACAGCAGTCTACACTTCTATTCAACTATAATAAGAGCCAGGAGACATGACATCATCAACAAAGGTATAGAAGGTGATTTAATCCTTTTTCCATACTACTAACTAGGCATTTGAGCTTATTTTTATTATGGAAAGTATAACATGCATTTTTTTTATTCTTCTAATGAAATGAGCAGAGTAGTATCATTTACAAAATAACTATTCTATTAATGTAAAATACAAAACCTTAGGTTGTGGTCTGGAAAGAGGAATTAGCACAATGTCTTTAGCAAACCTTAATTACATACACTTTAGCGCATCTCCAATAATACCTTGTTTAGAAAATGCACAACATGGTTCTTGGTGTCTTCTGAATTGAGACTTTGTGGCACAATTTCTTCATAGTTTGTTTCCTATTAAAATAAAAGCTCCTGATTAACCAACATATGGTAAAGCCACATGATATCATGTATATAAAACTGATAGTAAATTGTTATGATAAGCCATCAATTCCAGATCAGAGCAAGTAGGACTGCTAGACCTCCAATGATCTCTAGCTTCAAGGGATTGTAGTGATAACGGGAATCTGTCAAGTGACCTTCTCATCTAACTGCAGAGACACAGCTATTGTTCTCCTAATTAAAATTCTAGTTTTCTTTTGTTGATCCAAAGCTC
>ONZH01028501.1:0-137611 GCA_900303285.1 Rhinella marina
GTGAAAATCTACTATATCAGCAAGATATTATTCCTAAATATTTGAAATTATCCTTTCTTTCCAGTGTTTTAATATTACCATAATTCCCAATTGATCTATCCCCAATGGGAGAGAACAGATTTCCCAGTTTACCGATACCTGAAACACTGCCAATTCCTCAATAATTTTCCATTAAAGGCTTATCCTTTTTCTGGGTCTCCAAAATAACAAAACATCATCTGCATACATGGTAAATCTTGTCCTACTCCCCCCTCCAAACCGCAATCCTCTTATCTGCTCTGATTTTAATAGCCAGGGTTCTATTACTAATGCAAAAGGAGAGGAGAGATGACAACCCTCCTTGCCTCACCAGAGGAAAGGTATTAGAGGTGAATCCCCTATCAACACGGACGCCTTTTCTCCCCTATATAGGGTCTTTATCATTTCAATAAATTTTCTTCCTATCCCGAACAGTTTCATTACTCCCCAGAGGTACTCCCACTCCACCCTGTCAAAGGCTTTCTCCGCATCCAGTGACAGGATGGAGTGGGACCCCTCCCCCACTCCAAGTTGAATGTTTCCCAAAACTCTCTGAATACTAAGCCTTGTTGATCTATCTGAACAAAACCTTTTGATCTTTATGTTAAACCGGAATATACTTAATAAGCCTATTTGCTAATATTTTGAAAGAGTTTTGTGTCCGTGTTAATAAGGGATATAGGACGGTACGACTGAACCTCCAAAGGATCCTTCCCCTCTTTTAAAATTAAAGCTATCCTTGCCTCCTTCATTGATTCTGGCATTTGACCCTCACTACATGAAGAATTTATTATTCTAATTAAGGCTGGCAATAGAATACCATGATATGTTCTATACACTTCATATGGCAACCCATCCATGCCTGGGGATGAATTACCCCTTGTTTGTTTCAATGCCAGTCTTAATTCCTGAATAGTGATAGGGGCATCTAATTTTACTCTCTCTTCTTCTGATAATTTTGGAACATTTTTAAGATCCTTCAAATACCCCAATCTCTGAGCCTTTTAGTAGACCCCACCTGTTATAATTGTGAGTAAAATTTTATAAATTCTTCTTTAATTTGTTCCTCTCTTATCTCAATCTTACCTGAGGGCTTTCTTACTGCCATAATCTTACTATTTTCTTTTTGATTTTCAATCAGCTTCATTAGAAATCTATTAGGAGTCCCATCCTCTAGGAATCTTTCCCTTCCTTTAAATATTGCTTTACTCTTTGCCTTTCCCGTAAGGTATTTATTATAACCTACCTGTGCGTCTACCCATTTAATCTCATTTTCTTGAGTGCTATTGTATAGAAAATCTGCTTCTGTTATCTCAACTTTACTTCTTAACTCTGTTTCTTTACTGTAGAATTCTCTCTTTTCTTTTTTTCTCTTTTCAATATACACCTCTCAAATAGGCTTAACATATCCCATACCACATTTTTTTCAGAGTTCCAGTTAATCCGTAATAGTCTTCCAACTCTTTTTTAATAGCAGTCTGATCATCAAATCTATCCAACGGGTTAAGCTCCAATTCACTGTCCTTGTAAAAGTGTCAACCCCCACTTCTACCAAGACTGGAGAATGGTCTGACAGATTTCTAGTTAAATATTTAATTTTACCTATAATACCCAAATAATTCCTGTTACACAACACCAAATCAATTCTTGAGAAAGAATTTGCTGTTTTGTTGTAGCAAGAATAGACTCTAGCCTCAGGATTCCTTTCCCTCCAAATATCAATTAGTCCCAGCTCTTAGACTTATCCTTAGGACAGTATTCTTACGATCCTTACGCCCAGTAGTCGATATCTATCTAAAATTATTCATCAAAAAACCCCATTTAAATCCCCTACCACCAGAATAAACATTCCTCTATGTGTGCATAATATTATATACTCTTCTAAGAATTTCAGGGGTAAATGGTGGAGGAACATACATAAATACTAACACACATCTAATATTGTTAATTCTACAGTGAAGGAATACAAAACAACCCTCAGTGTCTAATTTTTTACCTATTAACTCCCATTTAATTTTATCATGTATCATTACACTTACTCCCCTTGAATGCGAGGAAAAAAATGAATGATACTGATATGACCAAAACCTTTTGATTATCCCTACTGTATCTTTTATTAATGTGACTCAGTAAAACAAATAAGGAGGAAAATAGTGATTCAAAGTGTCAAAGGATTGCAATTCGCTTTAATTTATCTCCTAATCCCCTAACATTTCCAAACTATTAATCTAAAACCTTTTCCAGACATTCAAAAAAAAAAAATACATTTTGCAGACATCCTATAAATCTAAACACTGTATATACTCCATCAGAGCTTCCCACCCTCTCTCCCCCTGTTTGACCCGTTTTCTTAATTTTCACGAGTCCCTACTCCCTACATTACTTGTCCGCGGCGCTCCCTATCACTTTTACATTTAATCCAATATCCCTTCAGCGTCCATCCAAACAAAGGCCTCTTCCGGGGACTGAAAAAAACACTACTCGGTTATCCTTTATTACTCTGAGTTTTGCAGGATATAACAGAGAAAAAACTAATATTATTTTTCTTAACCTTTTTTTAGCCTCTAGAAAAGGAGAATCTCTTCTTCTGCGTTTCCGCTGCATAATCGGGATAAACAAAGATCTTCTCATTATAAACTTGACTTCTCCCTTCTCCCTCATTTTTCTTATTATGAGATCTTTAATCATTGAAACTTAAAACCTTTACTATTAATGTACGCGGTCTACTTCCTTGCTGGTAGCGGTTTCAAGGGCATCCGATGAGCTCTTTCAATGGAAAACTGTGGGACAGATTTTCTTCTCCCACCGTTTCCTTGATCCATTCCTGGATCATTTGTTTAGGGTTCTTTCCTTCTACCCCTTCTGGAAAGCCCACAAATCTCAGATTGCATCTCCGAGACCTGTCCTCCAAATCTATAACTTTTTCTTTCAGCCATTTATTATCCGATTTTAATATAGCAACCTCTTTTTTAAGTTCCAGTACCTCTTTTTCAGTTTTATCAATCCTCCCTTCCATCTTCCCACACCTCTCTCGTATTTTAGTCAGATCATTTCTCATTAAAATGATTTCTGTTCCCATACCGTCTATTTTACCGGCAAGTTCAGTTACTGAGTCTTTACAACTGGTTATGGCTGAAAGAATATCTGCTAGCCAAGGAGGGGGGTATCTTGCCCCACTCCTTTAAGCTGCTCATTTTCAATTAAAGGCTCCAGATCTTTAATTCCTTGATTTTTATTTACATCTTTTTTACTGCCCATATTTCTGGGAGAGGAAAGATATTTATCTAATTTATTAGTTTTGGGGTCTTTAGGTGGAGATACTGACCTCCTTGTTTTAGGAGGCATGTTTCAACCCAGATAACTAATCTACCGGGAATCAGGTACTAGTAGGTGTTGATACTAAATGAGCTCTTCTAAGCAATAGTTAAATCCAATGGCTAACTGCCCTAACCTTCTCTATTCAATTCACTCTAAGATTATTTACAAGTTGTTAACACATAGACAGTTAGCCCTTAATCAAACCTATAGAGTCCACAAAATTAAAGTCTTCACATTATCACATTAACCCCTGTTTCCCAATTCTCAATTATTTTACAAGGGTCAATCTTTAAACCAATTACATCCAGAAGCGAAAAAAAAAAAAAATATTTAATTTTTCACTCGGGTACTCAGGCTTGCCCTTACTCTCCAAGGCACCTTGTTTTCCAGTTAGTATTATTTTAAAGAGGTTAGTCCAGGATAAGAAGTCACTCAAATACTCAATCTTAACCCTTACTCTCCAGGGCGCCCTGTTTTCCAGTTAGTATTATTTTACAAGGGTTAATCCAAAATAAGTAATCACTCAGGTACTCAGTCTTAACCCTTGCTCTCCAAAGCACCCTGTTTTCCAGTTAGTATTATTTTACAAGGGTTAGTCCAGGGTAAAAAGTCACTCAGGTACTCAGTTTTAATCCTTAATCTCCAAGGCACCCTGTTTTCCAGTTAGTATTCTTTTACAAGGATTAATCCAGGATAAAAAGATACTCAAGTACTCAATCTTGCACTTACTCTCCAAGGCACCCTGTTTTCCAGTTAGTATTATTTTACAAGGGTTAGTCCAGGGTAAGAAATCACTCAGGTACTCAGTCTTAACCCTTACTCTCCAAAGCACCCCGCTTCCCAGTTAGTATTATTTTACATAGGTTAATCCAGGATGAAAAGTCATTCAGTTACTCAACCTTAACCCTTTCTCTCCAAGCAACAATATCCTTCCCAGATTAGAATGATTTAGGGTTACGTCAGAGTTATAATTACTTTACATACTAATATTTCAAATCTCACCACTCCCGCAGCCACCTTCAGGGGATTCCAATGAGAGCTAACAGATCTGCACTGTATTCCAAGCTTTGGATCAGGATTCCTACCAACGTAGCTCCACCTGCTTCCAGACGCTTGCATCCCAGACATACAGCAGCAGCCGCTCTCCTTTACACAGATGGCGCAATCCAACGCCAATAGAGCCCCCACGAGTCTCCAGACCTCCAGGGGCTACTGCCCTGCTCCAAACACAGAGCGTGGCTCACCACCAACAAGACTCCCGCGAGGCTCCGAATCCCCACCGCAGGCAGGCAATATCTCGCGAGTCCCGGATCCTTCACGCCGGCCGGCCGGCCGGTCACGTGATCCTCGACAGCCTGCACCTTCCCTCAGCCCGGCTTCCATTCACGGCGCCTGCCGCCCTCACCCTCGCGTCCTCCAATCCTCCGCCACAGCAGCTAGGTCAGTCCACTTCTCCCTTTCATATGATTAGTAGCTTCCATATGTCGGGCCTCCGTTGGATAGAGGTACCTTCCAGGAGCGCACGGACAAGCGGAGCACGCCTCAGCAGCTCCACATGCTCCTCCCCTCAGATGGCTGCATTTCTGAGAAGGATTAAGAGGTGTGGATTCATGCATACATTAAGTGCCGTGATTCCTCATATTATATTTGTGTAGAATATACCCTACCACAGAGCCCCAGGTTCTAGTTACCAGTGTGCCAACCAGATTCTACAAGTTCTGCACGTAATCTCAACGTAGTGTGGCCAACTCTCATCTTCTTGCTCTAAGTCCTGCCCTAAAGGCATTCTCTCCTAGCGGAAGAGGTCCCACCCTATTATTCTGCATGTAAACATGTACCAGACACATCATGGCATCTAGATGTAGAGCATTTCACGTTTCAACGCAGCACTTTTTTCCATCAACTCGTCACGACCTATAAATCAATGCACGTCTTATTTAAAATAATGCAGTAAAACATATTGCCTTGTAAGAGAGCCAGTGCGATTAACCCTCACAGTAAAAAGTTCTGGCTGGTTGCTACAATCAGTAAGTAGGGGAGAATTCAAGACTTACAAGTGACGTATACTCAGGGGGGTAACTAAAGGCTCATTGGCCCGTGAGCCTTCAGCTTGGTTCCCCCTTCCCTCAGTGCTTTGTGGCCAGGGAAGCTCATAGCCTTCATGCTGCATGAGGCAAAAATTGAAACTGCCCCACCCCCCTCCCAATGCCAAATTCTTGACTTAACCCCTTCCCTCCAGCCAGAGGTGTAATTTGACCAGCATGCAATACCGGTGTCTTCTTATGCACCACAAGGGTCTTTTGGCCCCTTCAGGCTTTTGGACCTGGTAGCAACTGCTACCTCTGCACCCCTTATAGCTACACCCATATGTGTTCCCTTGACTGGGGTACCACAAATACAGACTGCCTGGGCTTGCTGGGGGTTGTGGTTCCGCGGCGGCTGGAGTGCCGTTTGGTGGGTGCACCTGGTCTAGACAGCCGTTTATATGGTGCGGTGCTGCGTGGTGGCTTTTTTGTCTCCGCTCTGGCGGGTTGGCGGGACCCAGTGCTGGGGTTTCGTCAGGCTGCGAGGTGCTGTCTGGCGACTGGGCCCCGCCGCCCGCTGGAGCGGCGTCTTGGGGTCGCTGCGCAGTGCTGCATCGTTTTAGAGTAGGTCCCACTCTGAGAGGCAACCTTGACGTGGTGAGTGGGCTTATGCTGTTTGATCAAATTGCACACCAATGCCTCTAGTTAGGGGGCGGTGCGCTGTAAATTGCGCTGAGAAGCCATAGAATTTTGCTGAGAAGCACTAGTGATCAAAGGGCATACTTTGGGGATGTGCGATCCAGGTCATATATTTTCTCCTTTTTGTTACATTTGTATTTCTATATCTGGTATCAGCACTCCTCCCACCCAGCGTAGGTGTTTTTAATTAGCAGAAGACTGCATATGAGTGTGAATGGACCTGCCAGCTTTCAGTTGGAGTTCCTGGAAGCACGGACAGGCTGTGCCGGGCCTGTGGTGCTCGTCCGGCGGCTCCTGGCTTGCTGTGGGGCTGCGGCTCTTGGTGGGCTCAGTTGGCTGCAGACTGCCTGGGCTTGCTGGGGGTTGTGGTTCCGCGGCGGCTGGGGTGCCGTTTGGTGGGTGCACCTGGTCTAGACAGCCGTTTATATGGTGCGGTGCTGCGTGGTGGCTTTTTTGTCTCCGCTCTGGCGGGTTGGCGGGACCCAGTGCTGGGGTTTCGTCAGGCTGCGAGGTGCTGTCTGGCGACTGGGCCCCGCCGCCCGCTGGAGCGGCGTCTTGGGGTCGCTGCGCAGTGCTGCATCGTTTTAGAGTAGGTCCCACTCTGAGAGGCAACCTTGACGTGGTGAGTGGGCTTATGCTGTTTGATCAAATTGCACACCAATGCCTCTAGTTAGGGGGCGGTGCGCTGTAAATTGCGCTGAGAAGCCATAGAATTTTGCTGAGAAGCACTAGTGATCAAAGGGCATACTTTGGGGATGTGCGATCCAGGTCATATATTTTCTCCTTTTTGTTAAATACAGGGCAGTAGTGAACTCACAGCAACATAAATGATGCAATGTGTTTGGATTCATTGAGCTGCGGTCAATGTAGGAAATGTCGTCACATTTCCCAGACTACACGCGCTTGTGTGAAACTAACCTAAAACATACTGGAACTAAGGATATTTTTGCACACTGTCCTTGACCTTTTGCAAAGTTGGCAACCCTTATTACATTTTCACAATTATCTGTTTTGAATTTAGTAAAGAAAAACTGATGAGCTTTCCGCTATTTCTCAATCTCCTTTCATTTTTTTTTTTTTTTTTGCACCAGCTTGGCTTTTCATCTGGTTCATCCTCCAAGGGATAGTTCAGAGTTAGAAGAATATCATTGTTAGTTGCTTAACACCATGATTTGTGAAGCAGAATAGTTTGTCTTAGGGTACGACCACACTGTGCCGTTGTGATGTAGTTACTGTATGCATAATCCTGTGTTTAGAGTGCGTTTCTTATCTGCTACTGCTGTTTGAACTGAACTTTCATGTTATTTTTAGCATTCTGATTAGCTTCAAATAACAACACTAGAGATGAGCGAATCATCCAAAATTCGCATCGCCGAATGTTTGTCGAATTTTTCAAAAGATTAGTACCTAATACGAAGCTATTCGGTCGAAGCTGCGTACAAATCATTTGTTATTCTGTCGTGTTCTGCGAACATTCGCACACTAATAACGAACATACAGTTGTTAAAGGTTCACTACTTATGTGAACACGTACGCATGAGCGTACCAATTGCATACGAATCCTCAGCGTACTATTGTCTAGCGATTGTGTAATATACAGGCATGCACAACGCTAGGCCGCGACGTGCACTCCTCAGAGGCAGAGCGAAGTTTTAGAAATGGCATCAAGGCGTTCGTCAACATTTAGCTCTGGAGAGCTTAAATACATGATCCGGCTGATGGACCGGCAGAATAACGATGGCACACACCGACACCCGAACCAGCAGAAGAAGGAGATAGTGTAGCAGGTGATCCGAGGCTTGCGACCAACTACAAATTCTACCAGTAGAAGCTGCGGCTACATGTCCTTTGGCACAGCTGGCCTGTGCCACCTTCTCCTTCTTTTTTTGGGAGCTCGAGTTCTGGCTGGAAGTGGAACCCTTTTGCTTTTCCGTGCCAGACATTTTCACTTGATTGTGGCCCTCCCTGTCTCTCTCCCTGCCTGATTAATATTACTAGCCCTGCACTGGCCTTAATATGTGTATTATTATGGATGCCCAGAACAACACCACAATTTCCAGAAAACAGTTCTCTGTCTTTCACAACTTCACAGTGCTTCTGCTCGTCTCAGCAGTCGCAGCACAACTGATGTCGCTTGCTTACCGAGCCTATGGGCCAATCAGAGCAAGCCCTTCCCACTAGGTCATGTGACTGCTTTGTTCCCGGGCTTTTTGCCACCTATTTTCCGCACGAATAATGAACTTACTGTAAAATTTAGCTAATTAACTGAATTCGTATGCAGAAGCGTATAAATCAACTTATGCGTAGCATTAGCGTACAATTCATCGGACAAGTACGTAGCGCATGCGTATAAAGGTTTAAGAACATTTAATATTTGAATGGAGCGAATCTGAAAAAATCCGGATTCGCTTCGGAGTAGAAAATTTGTAAGATTCGATACGAATCTACGAAGCGGCAAATAGATTCGCTCATCTCTAAACAACACCTGTGGATGGTAAAACATATACCGCAAGATGCTGTGATTCCTAACTGCATTATGACCGCATCACAACCCGCCATGTGGCCGTACCCTAAGTGTGCTTCTACACATCCTTTTTTGGGTGTATTTTTGTGAAAACAAAAAAAGCCATGCAATTCATGTGTTTTTTACAAATGTTTTTGGGGTGTTGCATACCTCCCAACCTTCCCGGATCTGGAGGGACAGTCCCGGATTTTAGTGGCTGTCCCGTGGTCCCAGAATGGGGAGGTATGTCCTGCTCTCAGGTAGCTGTCTCTGCTTCCATAGGAGACAGAGACAGTTGCCTGTAATGATGAAGCAGAGAGCCATCCGCTCCATGCTTCATCATTCCTCTGACCTGTCGGCGCTCCACACTGCTAGTATGTGCAGGGGGCGGGGCCAGTTGGCAGTCAGTTGTGTTCCTCCTCCCCCTCCTACACAGACCAGAGCAGACAATGTGTATCCTGCTGCTGCTGGGGAACGAGGTGAGTATGTAGAGTTTTTGGGGGTTTTTTTTCCTGTGAAGGGGGCATATATCTGGGCATATTACGGTGAGGGATTACATAACTGGGCATTACTACTGTGAGGGTTCACATAACTAGGCATTACTTCTGTGAGGGTCACATAACTAGCCATTAGTACTGTGAGGGCAGGAGCGTAGCTATAGGGAGTGCAGAGGTAGCAGTTGCTACCGGGCCCAGGAGTCTGAGGGGGCCCAAAGATCCTTGTGCCGCATAAGAAGACATTGGTATTATAGAAAGTGCATGGTGGTCAAGTTACACCTCTGGCTGGAGAGAAGGGGTTAGATCACTGAATTTAGGGTGGTGGTGGTGCTGTTTCAATTATTGCCTCAGGCAGCAGGAAGGCTATGTGCTTCCCTGCGCCTGGCCACAAAGCACTGAGGGAAGGGGGGCCCAAGCTGAACTCTTGCATCAGGGCCCATGAGCCCTGTGTTAGGGGTCACAAAACTAGGCATTACTACTGTGAGGGGTCACATAACTAGGCATTACTAGTGTGAGGGGTCACATTACTGTCATCTCTTCTGTGAGAGTTCACATAAATAGGCATTACTATTGTGAGGGGTCACATAACTTGGCATTCTTACAGTGAGGAGGCACATAACTGGGCATATTCTGTGAGAGGGCATAACTACTGTGAGGGGGCATATATCTGGGCATATTACTGTGAGGGGGCACAAATTAAGGCAAAACTACTGTGTGGGGGCACAGATTTTGGTATAACTACTGTGAAAATGTTTTAGTTTCATTTCTTCAAATGTTTTTTTTCCTATAGAAAATTCAATGAGAAATGCCAAGAAAGGAAAGGGTGACACGTGACTGAATAGCTGGGGATTTTTGCGTGGCAAATCCACAGCGTTGTATATTACCAGTAAAGAATTTCAGAGAATTTCAGAAAACACCAATGCTGGTGCATTAACCCTCGCACTGCCGCGGTCAGCGCTGAACACGGCACGTGCGGTATCCTGTCGAGTTACAATGTCTGAGCCTTCCTTAGGCATTGTGGCTGCCTTCCATGACAGCCTGTGAGATCCAGCCCCCTGGATCTCACTGGCAGGAAGCTGTAAGTGTATTACAGTGAGTAATACACTTACCCCCAAAAGCTAAAGTCCCAGAGTGGGACAAAAAGTAAAGTGAGAAAAGAAGTTAAAAAAAATAAAGTTTTACAAAAAATAAAAGTTCCAAGTAAAAAAAAAGCCTTTTCCAAAAATAAAGTTAAATTTTTTTAAAAGAAATATAGAAAATAAGAAAAGACATATTAGGTATCGCTGCTTCCGCTTCCACTGGCTCTATAAAAATATCACATGATCCATCCAGTCAGATAAACTCCGTAAAAAAAAATAAAAACAGCGTCAAAAAAGCCATTTTATGGTCATCTTGCCTCACAAAAGGTGTAATACCAAGCGATCCAAAAAGCGTATATACCCCAAAATGGTACCAATCAAACCTTCATCTGATCCCGCAAAAAATGAGACCCTACCTAAGACAATTGGCCAAGAAATAAAAAAACTTTGGCTCTCAGAATATGGCAACACAAAAACAAGATTTTATTCTGTTCAAAAATGCATCTAATAAAAACTGTAAAACTTCCCCTCAGGTGAATGCTGTAAAAAAAAATTGGCTTTCACTATGTAAAACTTAACAAAACTAAAAATGTTAGACATATTGGGTATCACCGCATCCGTAACAACCTGCTCTGTAAAAATATCACATGATATGACCCCTCAGGTTAATGCTGTAAATTTAAAAAAAAAAAAAAAAAAAGATGCCAAAACAGCCATTTTTTTGTCACTTTGCCTCACAAAAAGTGTAATACCAAGCGATCAAAAAGTCTTATGTATCACTAAATGGTACCAATGAAAACGTCACCTCATCTCGCAAAAAATGAGCCCCCACACCAATCACTTAAAAAATAAAAACCAATGGCACTCGTAAACCAATCCATCAAAATCTGCGCTGCAAAAACCATATAGTGCTCCTTCTGTTCTGAATCCTGCCATGTGCTGCTACAGCAGTTTACCACCACATATGGGGTGTTGCCGTATTCAGAAGAAAATGGGTAACAAATTATGGGGTGCTTTTCTCCTGTTACCCCTTGTGAAAATGAAAATTTTTGGGCTAAAACAACATTTTATTGGAAGAAATGAAACTTTTCATTTTCACAGCCAAGTGTTTCCAAATTCCGTAAAACGCTTAGGGGTCAAAATAGTCAGTACCCCCCTTAATATATTCTTTAAGGGGTGTAGTTTTCAAGATAGGGGTCACTTTTTGAGGGTTTCCACTGCAGGAGTATGCCAGGGTCTCTTCAAATACAAAATGGTACCTAAAAACCATTCTAGCAAAATCTGCCTCCAAAATCCATATGGCGCTGCTTTCCTTCTGACCACTACCACGTGCCCATAGAGCAGTTTACCACCACATATCGGGTATTTCTATAAACTGCAGAATCAGAGATGCATATTAAGGTTTAATTTCCTGTTAACCCTTTCTGTGTTGATTAACATAAATAATCTACCAAAAAAGTAAAAATTTTGAAATTTCACCTCCATTTTCCTTTAATTCTTGTGGAACACCTCAAGGGTTGACAAAGTTTGTAATATCGGTTTTGAATAATTTGAAGGGTGTAGTTTCTAAAATGGGGTCAGTTATGGGTGGTTTCCATTAGGTAAGCCTCTCAAAATCACTTTATAACTGAATTGGTGCTAAAAAAAATGGTTTGGGAAATATTGTTGAAAATTTGAAAAATTGCTTCTAAACTTCTAAGCTCTCTAACGTCCGAAAAAAAATAAAATGACATTTACAAAATGATTCCAACATAAAGTAGACATATAGGGATTGTTAAAGGGAACCTGTCATCTCCGAAACACCCCCTGAACTAAAGTAAGCGTTGTATAGTGTAAGTGATTCTGAATCAGAATATGTAAGTTTTGTCTTCATACTCACTTCTATTCCGACGCTGTGCTCCCAAAAACCTGCAGTAAAATGCACTCACTGGACTCCGGTGCTCACTCACATAATGGAGAGGACTCAAAGAAGAGTCCTCTCAATGTATTTTACTGCTGGTTTGTGGGAGCACAGCGTCAGAATGGAAGTGAGTATGAAGATAAAACTTACATATTCGGATTCAGCATCACTTACACTATACAACGCTTACTCTAGTTCAGGGGGTGTTTCGGAGATGACGGGTTCCCTTTAAGTAATAAATGTTTCATGAGGTATCACTTTCTGTTTTAAAAGCAGAAAAATAGAAATTTTGAAAATTGCAAATTTTCCATACGGTGGATTCTACCCCAGCTGGTCAGCGCAGGTCTGTTTTGTCATCATTCCCCTCTCATGGGTCTAGTTTCTTGTACTGGGCCAAATGGGTCTTTTCCTCAATCCTATTTTAAGTTAATTAATAAAGTTTAGTAAGTTTTAAATGTTCTTGTTAGGCAGTGACTTTCTTCATATGAGTTAAGGATGTAAATAAAATTAGGGATTTCTGTGATTATTATTTAGTGTCACAAAATTCCAGGTGACAGTATTGCTGAATTTATCATTATCTGCAATTGTTTGAGACACTTCTTAATTTATAAAAGCTCCACATAGTATATCTCAATAGTTTCTACATCGGACTGTACAGTTAGCCAGCTGAACATGAACCTGACAGCTGGATGCATTTCTGAGAAGTTACTGTATGAAAACACAGTCTCCTCAATGACATAATAATTTACCTTTCTTCTGTTTCAAGTTTCAAAGACAGTAGTTAGTTTAACCCTTGGTCCTAGTGACTTCTCCTTCTAGTTTGTGAGAAAGGAAATACAGTATCTGTAGCTTATACAGATCTATTCTGCATGTGTCATACTTGGTACATCATAGTTACTTGAAAGAGGGAACCCCATTACTGGGTGACCAGCAGAGCCCACTACCACTACCTAGTGAGGTAACACATTTAGTTAGGCCACTATGGCCTTTGAGTGATAGGGTGTCATGTAAAACAGTAAAACAGTGGTTATACTGTAGTTGTGAACAACATTCATCAGACCAGAATCAGCCATTACATATCAGGTTCAAGAAATTAAGGTCAGATAGACAATACCAGAAACAATGGGGAACATTTACTAATCTATTTAATGGTGTAAATAGGTGGCACATTTTATTGTACGCCATTGGTGTGGTAAGATTTGGAACATTCCCCCTAGGAGGCGGCTGTACACTTAAATGTGTCACATGACACTGCCGGAAGATGTGCCAAATATATGAGAGGTGTGCTGGGTGTGACTCTGCATAAATTTGGCACAGTACAGGGTAGATCAAGCAAAAATAGATAAAAACAGTTCCAAATTGTCTATCCTACTGTGAGAGCTGCAGGTTTCAGGTGAAGTGGGTTCTGTTCACACCATGTTCCAAGCACAAGAGTAAAAAGAAACCGCCCTGCTATCAATCAACAGGCACAGATCCGACCCTTCCGAAGTGAATGGAAAATTCCTCGATGCAGTCAATCACTGGTTAATTCAGCGTGGTCTCCAAACAAATCTTCACTCCTCTCTCCTATGTTTAGTAAGACAGATGGGCAAGACATTTATTGTACTTACAAAGTTCCTTAAAACAACAGACAAACCAAATTTAAAATGGGTCTCCCCGACTACGCCAAATTAGCCAGTGATTGACTGCATCGAGAAATTCTCCATGCACTTCGGACAGCTCTGTGCCTGTTGATTGAGAGCAGCGCGGTTTCTTTTTACTCACCGGGGAAATCAAGACCAGCATACAATATGCCGGTCTTGATAACTGTCCCCCAACGTACCACAGAGTTCGGGTGCAAGCAGTAACACACAAGAAAGGTCAGAGAGTTGAGGATCAGAACTACTGTAGAATTCAGGTATTCACAAACAGAATATCAGCACAGGAACCAGAGTTACAACCAAGATGATGGACACACAGAGAACATGGTGAAGAGTAAATTGTTCCAGCACCTTCATCAGTGTAAACACACACAGGCAATCGATTCCTAAACACCTGTGGTGGCCAATGCCCACATGTCTTTGTGAGTAAAACTGAGATATTACTTCCCAAATCATCTGGCTATTGGCCACTGCAGGTGGAAAGGTTTTGGCCTCAGGTGGAGGAATAGAAAGCATCTGAACAGAAAATGTCAAACAACTGGTGGAAGAAAATAAGGGCCCGTGTGAATGGGTCTGCATCTATTCCGCAATTTTGCGGAATAGATGCGGCCCAATTCATTTCAATGGGGGGCATTTGGTCGTGGAGAGCCGTGGCTCCGCGAAAAAAGATACATGTTCTATTCTTGTCCGTAATTGCAAACAAGAATAGGCATTTTGTATGAAGTGCTGGCCATATGTGTTCCACAAATTGCGGAACTCACACTGGCCGGTATCCATGTTTTTGTGGATCCGCATTTTTGCGGACATGACCGTCTGAACAGGGCTTAAGGTTAGGAAACGTTGGAGGTCTCATAGCAGCAATGTGGATGTAAACCGAAACAAAAACAGCTTGACTGTTGCTTGCCCTGACCGCTGCCTCTTTCCTGATTATGAGTATTACCTGAGAAAATCAAAGTTTACGAAGTGCACTTCGATCTGAATTTCAGGGAAAATTCGGTTCACTGCAAAGGCAAATTTCCTCGCACTTCATGGTACCAAATCAATTTTGCCTAAATCCGGGGGTGCCTGGTTTACAAAAGTCCCCCAAATTAAAAAAAACACACACAGACAGACACACAGAGACACTACTTACTTTCCCTGGCAGCTCCCTCCTCCCGTCCAGCAGGAAGACGGCGCGCAGAGTGGTAAGTTTTACCAAAGTGCCACCTGCTGGACTGGAGGAATCCCTACAAAGAAGAAGCCTGAGGAGGAGGCGGAGGTAAGTAGTTTGTGTTTGTTTGTTTGTTTGTTTGTTTGTTTCTATTTTGCAGGATCGTGAATGCAGAGGACTACTTCGGATTCGGTGGATTACGTTGGACCAGCTTTTCTATTTTTTAAATAAAATGGTCAAACAGGGGTCTGATGGAGTATTTATTTCAATAAAATATTTTATAAGTGTGTGTGTGTGTGTTTTTTTTTAATTTTTTTTACAACATTGCAGTTTTAGTAATCACGGCTATCTACAGACAGCCCTGATTACTAATACTGGGCTTAGTGCTTGCCGGTATGGCCAGCACTAACCCCAACATCTATTACCTCGGCACCCACCGCCACCAGGGGTGTCTGGAAGAGGCAGGTACCCGCAGGACCGGACCTTCTAAATTGAGGGTCCGGTTCTGGGGCAGCAGCAGGCTGTTACTGTTAGGCTGGGAAGGGCCAATAACCATGTCCTTTCCCACCCTGGTAGTGCCAGGCTGCCGCTGCTGGTTGTATCTGGCTGGAGAAGGAAAAAAGGGTTAAAAGGGGGGACCCCACGCCATTTTAAAAAAAAAATAATTAAATAATTTTTTAAAATGGCGTGGGGTCCCCCCTTTTTTCCTAAAAGTGTTTGGGAACATCATGGGGAGGATGTCTGGATGCATCTTGGACACCGAAGTCGATGCTGGGAACAACAATTACGCCACTTTTACGGAATGACAAGAATACCCCCCAAAACCAAAGAGAACATCGATTTTAGAGGAAAAATTATTAGGAAACATATATTGACTTGTACGTAAAGCGCAAGTGCTGCCAAAAATTACACGGAACAGGCACTCCAATACAACGGGTATAAAGAAGGGCCTCATTCACATTGTGGTACAATTGTTCTTGTCCTGGGACTCATACACTCATGAAGCCTATACACAAAGTGACAGGGCTGCCAAAAATTACACGGAACAGGCACTCCGATACAACGGATATAAAGGAGGGCCTCATTCACATTGTGGAACAATTGTTCTTGTCGTGGGACTCATACACTCATAAAGCCTATGCACAAAGTGACAGGGCTGCCAAAAATTACACTGAACAGGCACTCCAATACAACAGGTATAAAGGAGGTCCTCATTCACATTGTGGAACAATTGTTCTTGTCGTGGGACTCATACACTCATAAAGCCTATGCACAAAATGACAAGACTGCCAAAAATTACAAGGAACAGGCACTCCAATACAACAGGTATAAAGGAGGTCCTCATTCACATTGTGGAACAATTGTTCTTGTCGTGGGACTCATACACTCATAAAGCCTATGCACAAAATGACAAGACTGCCAAAAATTACAAGGAACAGGCACTCCAATACACCCTTTATTACACATAAAGGAGGGCATCAGACACACCCGTGAAAAATTAAGATTGATGGCCTGCTGGTGAGCAGTCCCTTGAAAACATTATGGTTGAGGGCCTGCTGGTGAGCAGACACTTGAAAACATTATGGTTGAGGGCCTGCTGGTGAGCAGACCCTTGAAAACATTATGGTTGAGGGCCTGCTGGTGAGCAGACCCTTGAAAACATTATGGTTGAGGGCCTGCTGGTGAGCAGACCCTTGAAAACATCATGGTTCATGGCCTGCTGGTGAACGCAGCCGAATAAGCAGTTTCATACAGTATGATGGAGGAAGAATAGGGCGAGAATAGGAAAGGGTACATGAGAAAACAGTGTATCCAATACACCCTAAAAGTTTTCAGCCGCTTTCCTGTGGAGGGGTAGCGAAGTCAGGGGCAATACAGGCCTTGTTCATCTTGATAAGCGTCAACCTGTCAGCATTGTCAGTTAAAGGCGAATGCGCTTATCAGTAATTATGCCCCCAGCGGCACTAAATACCCGCTCAGACAAAACACTGGCAGCAGGGCAGGCCAGCACCTCCAAGGCGTAGAGAGCCAGTTCGTGCCACGTGTCTAGCTTAGACACCCAATAATTATAAGGCACAGAGGGATCGCTGAGGACGTTGACACGGTCAGCTAGGTACTCCTTTACCATCTTCCAAAACTTTTCCCTCCTTGTCACACTAGGCCGCTCATCAGGGTGAGGCTGCTGGCGGGGTGTCATGAAAGTGTCAGGGCTTGGAGAGTGTCGCCTTGCCTTTGTTGGAACTGCTGTGTGTTCCCTTCGTCTCCCCTCATCAGGTGGCCAAGGAACTACGTACTCTGCCGCCTGTGTTCTCAGCTGGAAATTTTTGGAGCAATTTTTCTAGAAGGGCCTTCTGGTATTGCACCATTTTCGTTGTCCTCTCTGCCACAGGAATGAGAGATGAGAAGTTCTCTTTGTAGCGGGCGTCGAGAAGGGTGAACAACCAGTAATCGGTGTTGGCTAAAATGTGTATAACGTGAGGGTCACGGGAGAGGCAGCCTAGCATGAAGTCAGCCATGTGTGCCAGAGTCCCAACAGACAAGGCTTCGCTCTCCTCACCAGGAGAATGACCCTCAATCTCCTCCTCCTCGTCCTCCTCTTTGGCCCATCCACACCGAAGAGATGGTGCAAATCTGCTCTGGGTACTACCCTGTGTAGCGGTGGCAACTGTCTCATGCTCCTCCTCCTCCTCCTCCAATTCTCGCTGAGAAGACAAACCGAGGGTGGTCTGGCTATCGCCCTGTGTAGGGTCTTCCCCCATTTCCACACGCAAAGCGTCCGCCTTTATTGTGAGCAGTGAGGTTTTAAGAAGACACAGAAGTGGGATGGTTACGTTGATAATTGCATTATCGCCACTCACCATCTGTGTAGATTCATCAAAGTTGGATAAAACCTCACAGAGGTCAGACATCAATGCCCACTCGTCTCTTCTGAAGAGCGGAAGCTGACTTGAAAGGCGCCGACCTTGTTGCAGCTGGTACTCCACTACTGCCCTCTGCTGCTCACATAGCCTGGCCAACATGTGGAAGGTGGAGTTCCAGGTCGCACAGCAGTCGGTAAGCTGGCAAGCGAAGGCGCTGCTGCAGCGTTGCCAGGCCGGCTGAAGCTGTAGGTGACTTCCTGAAATGGACACACAGGCAACGCACCTTCACCAGTAGCTGAGGCAAAAGGGGGTAGGTTTTCAGAAAACTCTGCACCACTAAGTTGAAGACATGGGCAAGGCATGGTATGTGTGAGAGGTTGCCCAGCTCCAAAGCCACCAAGTTGGGGCCGTTATCAGACACAACCATGCCTGGCTGTAGGTTGAGTGGGGAGAGCCACAGCTCAGTCTGGTCCCTTATGCCTTGCCACAGCTCAGCGGCGGTGTGCTGTTTGTCACCCAGGCAAATAAGCTTCAGCATGGCCTGTTGCCGCTTCCCTACTGCTGTGCTACACTGCTTCCAGCTACTCACTGAAGTCTGAATGGTGCTGCAAAATTGTAATTCTTCAGTGGAAGTGGAGGAGGAGGCGGAGGAGGAGAAGGAGGGGTTGCAGCCGCTAGTGTAGGTGGTGGCGGAAATACGGACGGAACTAGGGCCTGCAATCCTTGGCGTCGGTAGCACCTGTGCCATCCCAGGGAACGACTCGCTCCCAGCCTCCATAACGTTCACCCAGTGTGCCATCAGGGAAATGTAGCGTCCCTGGCCACAAGCACTTGTCCATGTGTCAGTTGTTAAGTGGACCTTCCCCGTAACTGAGTTGGTCAGGGTACGGGTTATGATTTGGGACACATGCTGGGGATGGCACAGGGGGAAAAATAGTGGCTGCTGGGGACTGCGTATCAAGGGACAGCCGCCGCCATCAGGCTGCGAAAAGCCTTGGTGTCCACCAGCCTAAACGGCAACATTTCCAGGGCCAGCAATTTTGAAAGTTGCGTGTTTAGTGCTATGGCCTGTGGGTGGCTGGCAGGGTATTTGCAGTTGCGTTTAAATGCCTGAGGTAAGGACATTTGAACGCTGCGCTGGGACACTGTAGTGGTCGTGTTCGCTGAGGGTGTCTGCGATGCACGGTCCAGTTGCAGGGCGGGAGGCATCTAGGTCTGCGGCTTGGGCAGCACGTAACAGAGTGGAAGAAGAGGCAGTGGTGTGACCTGCAGACATAGGTGGTGGACCCTGGCGTTCGGCCCACCTATTAGGGTGTTTTGCTTTCATGTGGTGGTGGTCAGGTTTCTGGTGTTCATGCCCCTGCTCATCTTGGTACAGCACAGGTTGCAAACAATTCTTTTATTGTCAGTACTCTCCTCAAAAAACCGCCAGACTGCGGTACACCTACCCCTTGGCAAGGGAGATTGCCACAAGGGTGTGCTATGAGGAACAGTAGCAGGCCTGGTTAGCGTGGCCTGCATTCTCCCTTTTGCCACCCCACGGCCTCGTGCAGCCTGTTGCGGTGCTGCGGATCCCTCCCCCTGTGTACTGCTGTCCTCGCTCGGCTTGCCACCTTGCCAGGTTGGGACAGCTATATCATCGTCCACCACCCCCTCTTCCACTTTCTCACTCTGCTCCTCCTCCTGACATGGTGAACGAACAAGAGCCTCTCTTCTTCTTCAGGCTGTGGATGATCAAGAGGTTGAGAATCAGGGCACAATATCTCCTCATGTGCCATTTCAGGCGGGCTTGGCGACAGGCCCAAATCAATAAACGGTGATGAAAAAAGCTTGTCGGAATAACTGAATGTGGGATCATTTCTTTGCCCAGATTCGGCATGGTGGGAGGAAGGAGGATCAGGGTGAGGATGTGGTTGCCCAGACTCTTGGCTACTGAGACTGGACTTTGAGGAAGAGAGGGTGTTGCTTAACCGACTGGAAGCACTATCACCTGAAATCCAACCAACTACCTGCTCGCGCTGGTGTGGCTGCAGGAGTTGTGTCCTGCACCGCCCTGCAAACTGGGCCAAGAAGCTAGAAGATTTGGATGACTTAGTTTCTTGTGCTCTGACAGCAGGCACAGTATCACCGCGCCCAAAGCCATGGCCTCTGCCTGCAGCATCAGCAGGACGCCCACTTCCCCATCCCTTACTGCTCGCCTTATTTGTATATGTGCAGTTTTGTCACAATTACAGTAGTGAAGATTTTTATTACGTGTCTGATCAGAAAAATTTCACAGAATGTCAATTGTGTAGAATGTGCTAACGTTAAACAGTAGACAGAGCGCAAGTATTGTCGCCTAAATTAACGGTAGTAACAGTGACAACTAACGTCAGCTATATAGACAACTGAAAGGCTATAATGCACAGGCTGTGCACATACTGCTAGTGTCAGACGCAAATAAGGATCTGCGGCCTAAATTAACGGTAGAAACAGTGACAACTAATGTCAGCTATATAGACAACTGAAAGGCTATGATGCACAGGCACACTTGCGTTCTTTTTTCCCAACAACTAGCCCTGCCTAGCTAAATTCTATGCCTACAGTATACGTGCCTCCTTGGGCAATTTATCTGAAGATGCAAATTAGGAACTGCGGAACTAACGCAAAAACTAACGCAACAACTAGCCCTGACTAGCTAAATTCTATGCCTACAGTATACATGCCCCCTTGGGCAATTTATCTGCAGACCTAAATTGTAGGCATAGATGTCAGCTATATAGACAACTGAAAGGCTATAATGCACAGGCTGTGCACATACTGCTAGTGTCAGGCACACTTGCGTTCTTTTTTTCCCCAAATTTCCCCCCAAATTAACACAAAAAAAAAATGAGCAATGGACTTTGGTGTCTTTTGAACACAACCTAGCTAAATTGTATGCCTACAATTCTATGCAAATTAGGAACTGCGGCCTAAATTAAAGGGGTTCTGTAGTTCTGTAAAACTGATGATCTATCCCCTGGATAGATCATCAGCATCTGATCGGCGGTGGTCCGACACCCCCGCCGATCAGCTGTTTGAGAAGGCAGCGGCGCTGCAGGAGCACCGTGGCCTTCTCTGTGTTTTCCTCAGGCCCAGTGATGTCACGACTAGTTTCACTGGCCTGGGCAGGGCTAAGCTCTGTTCACTTGAATGGAGTATTCAGGGGATAGATCATCAGTTTTACAGAACTGCAGAACCCCTTTAACGGTAGAAACAGTGACAACTGATGTCAGCTATATAGACAACTGAAAGGCTATAATGCACAGGCTGTGCACGTACTGCTAGTGTCAGGCACACTTGCATTCTTTTTTCCCCAAATTTGCCCCCAAATTAACACAAAAAAATGAGCAATGGACTTTGGTGTCTTTTGAACACAACAACTAGCCCTGCCTAGCTAAATTCTATGCCTACAGTATACGTGCCTACTTGGGCAATTTACCGGCAGACGCAAATTAGGAACTGCGGCCTAAATTAACGGTAGAAACAGTGACAACTAATGTCAGCTATATAGACAACTGAAAGGCTATGATGCACAGGCTGTGCACGTACTGCTAGTGTCAGGCACACTTGCGTTCTTTTTTCCCAACAACTAGCCCTGCCTAGCTAAATTCTATGCCTACAGTATACATGCCTCCTTGGGCAATTTATCTGAAGATGCAAATTAGAGACTGCGGAACTAACGCAAAAACTAACGAAACAACTAGCCCTGCCTAGCTAAATTCTATGCCTACAGTATACATGCCCCCTTGGGCAATTTATCTGCAGACCTAAATTGTAGGCATAGATGTCAGCTATATAGACAACTGAAAGGCTATAATGCACAGGCTGTGTACGTACTGCTAGTGTCAAGCACACTTGCGTTCTTTTTTCGCCAAATTTGCTCCCAAATTAACACAAAAAATAAAATAAAAATAGAACAATGGACTTTGGTGTCTTTTGAACAGAACTAGCCCTGCCTATCCAAATCCTTTCCTTACAGAAGTACCTCCTTGCGCAAAAGTTACAAAGCAAAACGCAAAAGTGGTACTGCAGACTTAACTGCAGATATAATGGCAAAGGTTGTCAGCTATATACTATTCAGCGATGCAGCAGCATGCAGCAGTTGCGCTGGTGGCATTAATGCCAGGCCCCCTAGCGCTATTTATATTAACCCCCAAACAAAAAATAAAAAAAAATTGCAGCCAGATATAGGAGTATCCCTTAAAAGGGCTTTTGGGTCTTTAAAATATGATTACTATCCATGCCTAGCGTGCCAATCTCTCTCTACACTACACTATCTTTCCCTCTTTGCAGCAGCTCTCCCTGTCTAACGCTGGCAGGGAGCGCGTGACCGGGTGCTTTATTGCACCTGATGACGCGTTCCCAACCAGCCAATCAGTGTAATGCCTGTAGCTAAGATAGCTACTGGCATTACACTGAATGCCATCCATTCCTGCACGCTAATTGGCTAATTAGCATGCGGGGAGGGGACTCTAGCAATGCGCTCGAGTACACCCGGTGCTCTGCAGAGCACTGAGCATACCCGAGCGTAGGCATGTTCGGCCGAACAGTGAGTTTGGCCGAGCATGCTCGTTCAACACTAGTTATCAGTGTACAGTCATGGCCAAAAGTTTTGAGAATGACACAAATATTATATTTTCACATGATCTGCTGCCCTCTGGTTTTTATGTGTGTTTGTCAGATGTTTTTATCACATACAGAAATATAATTGCAATCATATTATGAGTAACAAAAGCTTAAATTGACAGTTAGAATGAGTTAATGCAGCAAGTCAATATTTGCAGTGTTGACCCTTCTTCTTCAGGACCTCTGCAATTCTCCCTGGCATGCTCTCAATCAACTTCTGGACCAAATCCTGACTGATAGCAGTCCATTCTTGCACAATCAATGCTTGCATTTTGTCAGAATTTGTAGGTTTTTGTTTGTCCACCCGTCTCTTGATGATTGACCACAAGTTCTCAATGGGATTAAGATCTGGGGAGTTTCCAGGCCATGGACCCAAAATCTCCATGTTTTGTTTCCTGAGCCATTTAGTTATCACCTTTGCTTTATGGCAAGGTGCTCCATCATGCTGGAAAAGGCATTGTTGATCGCCAAACTGCTCTTGGACGGTTGGGAGAAGTTGCTCTCGGAGGACATTCTGGTACCATTCTTTATTCATGGCTGTGTTTTTAGGCAAGACTGTGAGAGAGCCGATTCCCTTGGCTGAGAAGCAACCCCACACATGAATGGTTTCAGGATGCTTTACAGTTGGCATGAGACAAGACTGGTGGTAGCGCTCACCTCGTCTTCTCCGAATAAGCTGTTTTCCAGATGTCCCAAACAATCGAAAAGGGGATTCATCAGAGAAAATGACTTTACCCCAGTCCTCAGCAGTCCACTCCCTGTACCTTTTGCAGAATACCAGTCTGTCCCTGATGTTTTTTCTGGAGAGAAATGGCTTCTTTGCTGCCCTCCTTGAGACCAGGCCTTGCTCCAAGAGTCTCCGCCTCACAGTGCGTGCAGATGCACTCACACCTGCCTGCTGCCATTCCTGAGCAAGCTCTGCACTGCTGGTAGTCCAATCCCGCAGTTGACACACTTTTAAGAGACGGTCCTGGCGCTTGCTGGTCTTTCTTGGGCGCCCTGGAGCCTTTTTGGCAACAATGGAACCTCTCTCCTTGAAGTTCTTGATGATGTGATAGATTGTTGACTGAGGTGCAATCTTTCTAGCTGCGATACTCTTCCCTGTTAGGCCATTTTTGTGCAGTGCAATGATGACTGCACGTGTTTCTTTAGAGATAACCATGGTTAACAGAAGAGAAACAATGATGCCAAGCACCAGCCTCCTTTTAAAGTGTCCAGTGGTGTCATTCTTACTTAAAGGGTTTCTGTCACCAGATTTGGGCATACTAAACAGGATGGCATTTGCAATGTGCAAATGCCACCTGATGCCCAATCTGGTTTTCTTACAGTAATCAGATCAGCCGTTTTCTTAAAAAAAGCACTTTTATAATATGTAAATTAGGCGTACTAGGTGCAAGAGGCGTTTACCTTGCACCTAGTAATCGCCGTGTTCCTACCTCTAGTGCCGCCTCCTTCTTCCTGATTGACAGGGCCAGGCAGCTTGCTCGATGAGCTGCCGGCCCTGACCTCGATCGAAATCCCACGCCTGCGCCGTGTAGGCTAAATTCTGCGCAGGCGCAGATAGTTCACCCGGCCGCCCGGCTCCTGCCTCTCTCACTGCGCCTGCGCCGTGCGGAGTAAAAGCGGCGCAGGCGCAGTGAGAGAGCCGGGAGCCGGCGGAACTCACTGCGCCTGCGCCGCTTTTACTCCGCACGGCGCAGGCGCACTGAGAGAGGTAGGAGCCGGGCGGCCGGGTGAACTATCTGCGCCTGCGCAGAATTTAGCCTACACGGCGCAGGCGCGGGATTTCGATCGAGGTCAGGGCCGGCAGCTCATCGAGCAAGTTGCCTGGCCCTGTCAATCAGGAAGAAGGAGGCGGCACTAGAGGTAGGAACACGGCGATTACTAGGTGCAAGGTAAACGCCTCTTGCACCTAGTACGCCTAATTTACATATTATAAAAGTGCTTTTTTTAAGAAAACGGCTGATCTGATTACTGTAAGAAAACCAGATTGGGCATCAGGTGGCATTTGCACATTGCAAATGCCATCCTGTTTAGTATGCCCAAATCTGGTGACAGAAACCCTTTAATCATGACAGATTGATCTCCAGCCCTGTCCTCATCAACACCCACACCTGTGTTAATGGAGCAATCACTGAAACGATGTTAGCTGGTCCTTTTAAGGCAGGGCTGCAATGATGTTGAAATGTGTTTTGGGGGATAAAGTTCATTTTCTAGGCAAATATTGACTTTGCAAGTAATTGCTGTTAAGCTGATCACTCTTTATAACATTCTGGAGTATATGCAAATTGCCATTTTAAAAACTGAAGCAGTAGACTTTGTAAAAATTAATATTTGTATCATTCTCAAAACTTTTGGCCATGACTGTAATTTGTGATGCTCTAATTTAAAATTCATACTGCATTTCCAGTGTCTGCCAATCTAGGAAATAACAAGAACAGGCTATGTAAGTACAGCAAGTACTATGCCCTCTTAAATAGTCTGTTCTTGCGAGATTTATGACCCTAAACATCCAGCCAAGGCTACAATGGAATGGTTTAGATGAAAGCATATTCATATGTTAGAATGGCCCCATCAAAGTCCAGACTTAAATTCTATTGAGAATCTGTGGCACGACTTGAAAATTGCTGTTTACTGACGCTCTCCATCCAAGCTTGGGCCACTTTTCAAAGAAGAATGGGCAAACATTTCAGGGTCTAGATGTGCAAAGCTGGTAGAGACATACCCCAAAAGACTTGCAGCTGTAATTGCAGGTGGTCCTACAAAGTATTGACTCAGAGGGGCTGAATATAAATACACACCGCACTTTCCAGATTTGTTCTAATTTTCTGTTTACTTCACACATACTTGATACTTTTGTGGTTGTAAGAAGAAAAAACTCCATGGGGTATGAATACTTTTTCAAGGCACTATATATGTCTGCAAATGGTGGTATCAAGAAGGTCACGGATGACAGATTCCCTTTAACATTTTCTGGCCCTTCACCATACATGTAAAGTGTCTTTAAAAATGGTGCCTGCTCGCCAGTGCAGCAGGAGCCATAGCCTTAAGGATCTCTGCTGTTTTAAACAGCAGACATCTGGGGCTACTGTCTGCGATCAGCAATAATGCCAATTACAGACATTTAACCAGTCAGATGCTGTATTGGAGACTTAACTGAAGTAAACAAAAAGTTAAAATCATAGTCATGCCTAAATGGTATCATTAAAAACTACAGATTATCCCACAAAAAATGAGCCCCCACAAAGCTCTGTATATATAATCATAAAAAGTTATGGAGCTCAGAATATGGCGATGTAAAGAAAAATATATTTTTACAAAGTGTTTTATTATTTAAGCTATTTTGGTATTAAGAAAAACTATATAAGGGTAGGTTCTCATTTGCGCTATAAATTTCGTTATAGGGTAACTTTATAACGGAATATAATCGAGTTTTATGACAGAATGCAAAACAGAAACCTTTAACCCTTTCAGTACCGGGCCACTTTTCACCTCAAATCCCAGGCCGTTTTTTGCAAATCTGACATGTGTCACTTTATGTGGTAATAACTTTGGAACGCTTTTACTTATCCAGGCCATTCTGAGATTGTTTTCTCGTCACATATTGTGCTTCATGACAGTAGTAAATTTGAGGCAAAATATTTCATTTTTATTTATGAAAAAATGCCAAATTTACCAAAAATTTGGAAAAATTTGCAAATTTCCAAATTACAATTTCTCTAATTTCAAAATACATAGTAATACCTCCGAAAATAGTTATTATTTTACGTTCCCCATATGTCTACTTTATGTTTGGATCATTTTGAAAATGACATTTTATTTT
This sequence comes from Rhinella marina, assembly GCA_900303285.1. Lineage (NCBI taxonomy): Eukaryota > Metazoa > Chordata > Amphibia > Anura > Bufonidae > Rhinella > Rhinella marina. Next base: position 26,160 of record ONZH01028501.1, read on the forward strand.
TTTGGGACGTAATAAGGCTTCTAAGTTTAGAATCAAATCTTAACATTTTAAGAAGATTTCCAAAACCCATTTTTTTATGGACCAGTTCAGTTATGAAGTCACTTTGTGGGGCTTATATAGTGGAAACTCCCCATAAACCACCCCATTTTAGAATCTACACCCCTCAAGCTATTCAAAACTGATTTTACTAACTTTGTTAACCCTTTATGTGTTCCATGAGAATTGATGGAAAATTGGAATAAAATTTCAAAATTTCATTTTTTTTTGCAGATTTTAAATTTTAATCCATTTTTCTTTGAAGCATAACAAGGTATAACAACAAAATAAAATTCAGACACTATTATCCCAATTCTGGAGTTTTTAGAAATACCCCATATGTGCGCAAAAACTAATGTATGGGGGCACAGCAGGCTTCACAGTGGAAGGAGCACCATATGGCTTATGGATAGCAGAATTAGCTGGAATAATAATTGGGAGCTATGTCGGACATGAAGACTCCTTGAGCTGGCCCTACAGTGGAAAACCCCAAAAGTAACCCCATTTTGGAAAGAGCACCCCTTAAAGAATCTTTCAAGGTGTGTGGTGAGCACTTTGAGCTCAATGGTTTTTCCTAGAATTAGGATTCACGCGGAAGTGAAAATGAAAAATTGCAATTTTTTGACAAAAAAGTTGCTATACACCCACATTTTTCACTTTCACAAAGGGTAACGGGACAAAATGCACTCCACATTTTGATCACCATTTCCCCCCGAATACGGCAACACCCCATATGTGCTCGTAGCCCAATGTACTGGCGCACAGCAGGCTTCACAGTGGAAGGAGCACCATATGGCTTTTGGAGAGCGAAATTAGCTGGAATAATAATTGGGAGCTATGTCGCACATGAAGTCCCCCTCAGATGGCCCTACAGTGGAAAACCCCCAAAAGTGACCCCATTTTGGAAAGAGCACCCCCGTATGAACATTTTAAGTGGTAGAAAGGGTACTTTTTTCACAAACAGGTGTCTCACAGAAGGCAGAAACACTTGTAAAAGCTTTTCAAAGCACACATTTGTGAAAATGAAAAATTACAAGCAGACCCCAATTTTTCAGATTCACAAGGGGTTAAAGGAGAAAATGCACCCCAATACATGTTCCCCATTTTTCCCCCATTAAAACAACACTCCATTTGTGCTTGTAGCCCACTGTATGGGCGCACAGCAGGCCCCTAGAGGCAAACTGCAAAATATGGATTTTGCAGGCCAGAGTTAACAGACATGGTTTTTTTAGTGCCATGTCTCATTTAAAAATTTCCTGAGGTCCCCAGAAATTAAAACCCCCCACAAGTGACCCCATTTTGGAAATAGCACCCCCGTACATACATTTTAAGTGGTCGAAAGGGTACTTTTTACTAAACAGGTGTCTCACAGAAGGCAGAAACACTTGTAAAAGCTTTTCAAAGCACACATTTGTGAAAATGAAAAATTACAAGCAGACCCCAATTTTTCAGATTCACAAGGGGTTAAAGGAAAAAATGCACCCAATGCATGTTCCCCATTTTTTCCCAATTAAAACAACACCCCATTTGTGCTTGTAGCCCACTGTATGGGCGCACAGCAGGCCACCAGAGGCAAACTGCAAAATGTGGTTTTTGCAGACCAAATTTAACAGACATGGTTTTTTAATTGCCCTGTCGCTTTTAAAAATTTCCTGAGGTCCCCAACAACTAAAAACCACAAGAAGTGACCCCATTTTGGAAAGAGCACCCCCACACGGACATTTTAAGTGGTAGAAAGGGTACTTTTTCACAAACTGAGGTCTCACAGAAGGCAGAAATGCAAGTAACAGCATTTCAAAGCACACATTTGTGAAAATGAAAAATTACAAGCAGACCCCAATTTTTCAGATTCACAAGGGGTTAAAGAAAAAAATGCACCCAATGCATGTTCCCCATTTTTTCCCATTTTGGAAAGATCACCCCGCACGGACATTTTAAGTGGTAGAAAGGGTACTTTTTCACAAACTGGGGTCTCACAGAAATGAATATGTAGTGATGGTGAAAAGTGGATATGTAAGCTACAGAGACTAAATGTGAGTTATAAAGTGAAAAAATTTCAGGGTACATCAGGGATGAAACTAATCCATGGATTGGTGGTAGATTCTGAAACAATCATTGATGCACAGGCCAGGTTTCTCAGGGCAGGTTTCGCAGTGGTGTATAGTGTCCTTCCTAATACCCCTTTTGGAACACACCCTGCATCGCTTTTGGGTCCTTCCCTTCCTAGCTGTTTGGGGGACCTCACCGGGCACCGTAACGTGCAGAAGTACTGGGGGCCTCTTCTGCTTGACTTGGACGAATTAGGGCCTTTATTACCACCTCTTGAAATTGTAGGAATGATCTTGTCTGGCCTGTAGATCTAAATAGCACGAATGCATTGTACAGCGCCACCTGTACGAGGTGCACGGCCAGCTTTTTGTACCACACTTTGGTTTTTCGTGTGGCATTGTAGGGCTTCAGAACTTGATCTGAAAGATCAACTCCTCCCATGCTCTTGTTGTAGGCCAGGATGCAGTCTGGTTTGGGGACAGTGGTAGTGGTACCACGTACACGGCAGGGGAGCAGGTGTTGGGGTGAATACTGGTCAGTACACGGACATCCCTATTGTCCTTGCACTTAACCGCCAATATGTTCTGATTGAGGAGAGCACGGCTTTCTCCTTTTTGTAGCGGTTGCCCTACAAGGGATCTTGGGAGGCCTCTCTGATTTTTGCGTATTGTGCCGCACACCACAGTACGTCTGGAAGCTAGGGATTGGAAGAGTGGTACACTTGTGTAGTAATTATCCACATATAGATTGTAACCCTTATCTAGCAGTGGGTGCAGCAAGTCCCACACAATCTTCCCACTAACTCCTAGGCCGGGGGGGCATTCTGGGGGTTCAATTCGAGTGTGTCCCTCCCTTCATAAACCCGGAACTTGTGAGTGTACCCAGAGCTACTCTCACAGAGTTTATACATTTTTATGCCATACCTTGCCCACTTGCTGGGCAGGTACTGGCAGAATGCTACCCTCCATTTGAAAAGCAATAGGGTTTCGTCTATGCAGATATTTTGATCGGGGGTGTACACTTCTGAAAACTTTGTATTGAAGTGTTCAAGGATGGGTCTAATTTTGTACAAACGGTCATATGCGGGGTGATTCTGGGGTGGGCATTGTGCATTATTGTTGCAATGCAAAAATTTTAGTATTGTTTGGAAGCGATTCTGGGACATGGTTTGACTGAAAATTGGAGTGTGGTACAAGGCATCCGCACTCCAATACTGTTTTATTTCTGTTTTTTTTACAAGCCCCATGTGCAGCACGAGTCCCCAAAATATCGTCATCTCTGCATTGACTGGGGTCCAACCTTGGGGTCTAGCGTAAGGGGTTGTGGGGTTCTGGGAGATATATTGCTGGGCGTACAAATTTGTTTGGGTTACTATCAAATTTATTAAATCATCAGAGAAAAAGATTTTAAAAAAATCAATTTCTGTGAACCCTGCACAGTCTACCTGAATTCCGGGTCTGGCCTCAAAATCTGGAATTTGGGGCTGATAATTCTCAGGGGGTGGGGTCCATAAGGGTTCACTCTGGGGGGCTGCCTCAGCTGTCGTTCTGGGGCGCCTCCTAGAGGGTCCCTCATCAGCAGATGATGACGATGATGAGGGGGTGGAGGAGTAGATCTCCTTCAGTGGCCGACTCGGTATCAGAGGCAAGGATGGCGTATGCCTCTTCTGCCGAGTACACTCGTTGAGATAAATTGGACATTTTTGTTTTATTGGGGTGTGATGGGTGAAACGTGTAAAACTTTATTTAGTGTGAGGGGTGTGTATGTAGTGGTTTTACGCGTAAAGGTGTTTTTTACAGTATTTACTTAGAAAAAATAAGGGGGGGAGGGGGAAATAAAAAAAAAAGGTCTTTTCAGTAAATAAAAGTCTAAGTTAAAAAAAAAAAGAAAAGGATTTACCGCACAAAAGAAAAAACCAAAAAAAAGAGCAGACGCGATCAGTAATGGACTACTGATCGGTGCTCAGTGCTTGCAAAATGCACGTATGCAGATGGTGCGTTCGTACAAATTCCTAGACTGACACTAACTAAAATCTAACTACCACTTTTTTTTTTATCACACAAGTAAAAAAAAAAAAAAAAAATGCAGATGCTGCTTTTACAGCACGCACACAGATGGTGTGTGAGTGCAGAAACTGTAGTGAAAAAATTCACTACAGTCCTCTGCAAACAGCACGTACGCAGATACAGTGCGTACGTGCAAAAACCTACACTGACACTAACTGAAATGTATATATATATATATATGATATATCTCTGACTGACACTACCTAGAGTTTCAAAAAATGTACTAACGCACCACGCACGCACACAAAACGCGGGACGGGAAGGGACAGGGATGGTTTAGGTCTGTGACTTTTCTTCTTTTCTTCTTCTTTTTTTCTTTTCTTCTTCTTTCTTCTTCTTTTCAGCACTTTCAGCACAGTAGAAAGCTGTGGTGGAGAACCACAAGTCCCAGCAGGCCAACCAGCAGCACAGAGAAGCACAGAACTTCCCTGCATGGAGTCACAAGCTAGAATGGCTGCATTCAGGAAAGTTCTGCCCTTTCCTGTGGTGCTATAGCGCTGCCATTGGCTGGAGCGTTGTACCAGCCAATGGCAGCGCTTGCAGGGGACGTCAAACACTGCTGTCCCCTGCTTCACCTTGGGTGTGACTGATGCTGACCTTTTCAGCACCAATCACAGCCAGACAGCGTCCCCTGCAGTTCCGTGAATGGATGAAAGCCATCCAGAGCTGCGATTGGCCGGTCTGCAGAGACCGGCCAATCGCAGCGATCGGGGCTGCAGGGGGGTGGTAAAACCTCCCTAGACCCTTAGCTAAGATGGCTGCATGCCGTGCAGAGCAGCCATCATACCCCAGTCACCGAGCGATTTCGCTCGGGGACCGGGAGTACACAGCGCCGCAGTGAATTTTGCACCGTACATGTACGGTGCTGGGAGTCTAAGGGTTAAGAGGCATTCCGATTTGCTCCCCCCTAATACATGTCTATGGACACATATAACAGTTCAGTTCTTTTCCGTTATTCATAATAGGAAAAAAAGTCCTGTCGACTTACGCTAACAATATGCTAACTTGTGCTCATACTGTACTTGCCAAGTCTCCAGAAATGTCTGGAATGCTCCTAACAAAAGAGGAGACTTCTCCGACTTGTTGGCAAAATCTGCATTCGGTGGTCTATGTCCAAAAAAAATAGCAAAAAACATTTACTGCATGTCTCACTGTCTGACCTCCTATAAACTAATTTCTAAAAGTTGGCAGTATGGTTAGTGTCACATGTACTTGTCATATCTTTGGTACCTCAGTTGGGGGTACACATGAACTACTGTTAAATGATATTTTTAAATTTTATAGGAGGTGTTAAAATTTTGTAATTGCATTTTTAATTTCTTTTGCACTTTAGCTGGTAGAATAAGGGAAGGAACCACCACTATTAACCACAGTTTGATGTTACCTGCTGATGCAAGAAACAGCTATAACTTGCTGATGCAACTGACTAAACCCCTGTTAACTGTACAGAGTAGATGAGTAACCGATGAGTAACTGTCCTCTGTAAACCAGTGGCATTGTTTCATGACAAGACCAGCTGTGAGTTTACACGTCACTCTTGTTTCAGTGGATCACTCTCCTGCTTCCTACTTTGGGGTTGTACCACATCTTGAACATTTATAGCAGGAATACGGCAGGGTGACGAATCTCTGTTTTAGCTGTTTAGCTGTGTAAGTGCCCAGAGGAAGACATCAGAACCAGTCACTATGTGGTATAATAACTATGACCACACCTCCAACCCATCACCACCTTCCTTAGGTCCCATCAGCACCACCTTCCTCAGGTCCCATCAGCACCACTTTCCTCGGGTCCCATCAGCACCACCTTCTTCAGGTCCTATGCCTAAGTGATCTGGACTTCAATCCAAATTCCAGGGAAAATTTGATTTGCCACGAAGTTTTCCCTGAAATGGCATTAAAAAAAAATCATACTCACCTCATTCATTTGAGCGTGAAGAGGCCGCTGCAGCCATCTTGATAGAAGATCCCAAGCAAAATCTTGTGTACAGCGCACAATGTCATCACACACTGCACAAGATCTTCAATCAAGATGGCCGTGGCGGCCTCTTCGTGATTGAGTGGATGAGGTGAGTATTATATATTTCATTTTTCACTGATTAACCCCTGAAAGCCCAAATTTTTTTTTTTTTTAATCTCAGATGGATGCCGCAATCAGAGTTGAACATAGCATCAGAGGGGTTCAATGATGGGGGGGTGCGGTGCAATCGCCATTCCTTGTCATTGCACCTGCTACTCACAAAGAAATGGGCTTGGTGATGAAGTCATTCGTCACAAAGTGAATTTCTTTGTGAAATTCGACTAAGCAGCTGAATCAAAGTTTTCTAAAGTTCGCTCATCACTAATGATTATCTTATGTGTTGTACTTTACTTGCAGCCTGAAGAAAGTTATTATCGCACTTAGAAGTTAATCTGATACGCTTTATGTTTGGTGGTATAACAAATAAAATTCCCTATACAAAAAGAACCATTCTGAGCGCTATCTCTACTTAGTGAATACTTCCTTTGGACGTACAGGTGGAAGCTTTGAATGAGATGTTCAACAATAGATCATAAAGATAAGTTGTCAGCCACCACTGCAACTTTTTACAGCTACTGTGATATTGTCCAGAGCTACCATTCAGCTTGAAACTTCCGTTTATGAAGTGGGGAAAAATGATTGCAGACACCTAATTATTTGCAGTAGATATCATCCTCTTGGTACAGTAGTTCAGGTTTTACTTATTTTTAAGATAACATTCAACTGAGGACTTTAACATGCTGATATCGCCAACACAGGTCTTCTTCTATCTCTACTCCACCCCATAAGAATAAACAACCATTACAAAACTACAGTGCTGTGCAAAAGTTGTATGCAGGTGTGGAAAAATTCTGTAAAGTAAAATTGAAGTATTAATAGATCGTTTTTATTAAAGAGGTTGTCCAAGTTATATTTATTGATGACTTATCCTCAGAATAGGTCATCAATGTCAGATCGATGGGGGTCCGACACCCGGCACACCCGCCAATCAGTTGTTTGAACAGGAGGCGTGCACCGTGTCAGCGCTGCCTCCTCTTCATTGTTTACCTGCTCGCCGTAACATCCGCAGCAGTGAGCAGGTGTAATTACACCTAACCGTCCCATTCATTTCAATGGGATGGTTCGCTCCTATACAAGTGTATGGGAACGAGCAGTCCCATTGAAATGAATGGGACGGCTTAGGTGTAATTACATCTGCTCACCGCTGTGGATGTTACAGCGAGCAGGTAAACAGTGAAGAGGAGGCAGCGCTGATATGGCACGCGCCTCCTCTTCAAACAGCTGATCGGCGGGGGTACCGGGTGTTGGACCTCCGCCGATCTGATATTGATGACCTATCCTGAGGATAGGTCATCAATAAATATAACTTGGAAAACCCCTTTAATTAACAAAATGTAAAGTCAATCAAAAAAGAGAAGTCTAAATCAAACCAATATTTGGTGTTAACACCCTTTGCCTTCAAAACAGCTTCAGTTCTTCTAGTTACACTTGAACACAGTTTTTGAAGGAATTTGGCAGACAGACTTCTCCAAACAGATTTTATGTGAATGTAGGCTTGCTCATATATTTCTGTCACTTTATGTAATCCCAGACTGACTCAACGATGTTGACATCAGGCTCTGTGGAGGCCATATCATAATTTCCAGGACTCCTTGTTCCCCTTTACACTGAAAATAGTTATCAATGATATTTGCGTTTTTTGGGGTTGTTGTCCTACTGCAGAACAAATTTGGAAGCAATCAGACTTGTCATTGATGGTATTGCATGATGGATAAGTATCTGCCTGTATTTCTCTGCATGAAGGACACCATTAATCCCCAACTTCCAGTGGCGTTATAAGGGAAGCAGCTGCTTCAGGGCACCAGCTCATAAGGGGCCGGGAGCAGAGCAAGCCTCCTGCTATCTGTACGATCTTACAGGGTGCAATACCCTTGCATAGTACAGAGGGCGCCACCTTCCCTACTGCTTCCGTTCTCCCAGGTCCTTTTCCTTCCTCTATTAGAGGTGCTGAGCTGATGGAGCCTGCAGCCCAGGGCCCCAAAGGTTGCCTCTATGGCTAACAAAGCCCCTGACACTACATGGATGGAGCCAGCAGCCCAGGTCTCAGCTCAACTGATATGGCTTCCCCCTTTTAGGTAACCTCTCCTTCCTCCCCAACTCTGCTTCTTTCCTGTCTCCCCTCTCTTGCAATCCCCTCCACCATTTCTCATCCACTTCTTGCTGATCTAGTTTTGCTTCTGCCCCCTTCATCTCCACACTCCTGCACTTCTTCCTGGTGCCTGTCCTCTGCTCAATCCTCCACTCACCTCCTCTCCTAGCAGCCCTGGTGTCCCGGAGTCTCTGTTCCCTCCCCCACACATCACAGGGAGGCCTAGTAAGCATCAGAGCAGGGACTTCTAAGCCTGATGTCAGCAGAAAGGGAAGTGTACTTCAATGTATGTATGTGGATGTACAAGTATACATGTATGTATGTAGATATGCAAGTATACATGTATATGTATGTAGATATGTAAGTATACATGTATGTATGTAGATATGAAAGTATACATGTATGTATGTATATATGTAAGTATACATGTATGTATTTATGTAGATATGTAAGTATACATGTATGTACAGTACAGACCAAAAGTTTGGACACACCTTCTCATTCAAAGAGTTTTCTGTATTTTCATGACTATGAAAATTGTAGATTCACACTGAAGGCATCAAAACTATGAATTAACACATGTGGAATTATATACTTAACAAAAAAGTGTGAAACAACTGAAAATATGTCTTATATTCTAGGTTCTTCAAAGTAGCCACCGTTTGCTTTGATTACTGCTTTGCACACTCTTGGCATTCTCTTCATGAGCCTCAAGAGGTAGTCACCTGAAATGGTATTCCAACAGTCTTGAAGGAGTTCCCAGAGATGCTTAGCACTTGTTGGCCCTTTTGCCTTCACTCTGCAGTCCAGCTCACCCCAAACCATCTCGATTGGATTCAGGTCTGGTGACTGTGGAGGCCAGGTCATCTGGCGTAGCACCCCATCACTCTCCTTCTTGGTCAAATAGCCCTTACACAGCCTGGAGGTGTGTTTGGGGTCATTGTCCTGTTGATAAATAAATGATGGTCCAACTAAACGCAAACCGGATGGAATAGCATGCCGCTGCAAGATGCTGTGGTAGCCATGCTGGTTCAGTATGCCTTCAATTTTGAATAAATCCCCAACTTCGTCACCAGCAAAGCACCCCCACACCATCACACCTCCTCCTCCATGCTTCACGGTGGGAACCAGGCATGTAGAGTCCATCCGTTCACCTTTTCTGCGTCGCACAAAGACACGGTGGTTGGAACCAAAGGTCTCAAATTTGGACTCATCAGACCAAAGCACAGATTTCCACTGGTCTAATGTCCATTCCTTGTGTTCTTTAGCCCAAACAAGTCTCTTCTGCTTGTTGCCTGACTTTAGTAGTGGTTTTCTACCAGCTATTTTACCATGAAGGCCTGCTGCACACAGTCTCCTCTTAACAGTTGTTGCAGAGATGTGTCTGCTGCTAGAACTATGTGTGGCATTGACCTGGTCTCTAATCTGAGCTGCTGTTAACCTGCGATTTCTGAGGCTGGTGACTCGGATGAACTTATCCTCCGCAGCAGAGGTGACTCTTGGTCTTCTTTTCCTGGGGCGGTCCTCATGTGAACCAGTTTCTTCGTAGCACTTGATGGTTTTTGCGACTGCACTTGGGGACACTTTCAAAGTTTTCCCAATTTTTCGGACTGACTGACCTTCATTTCTTAAAGTAATGATGGCCACTCGTTTTTCTTTACTTAGCTGCTTTTTTCTTGCCATAATACAAATTCTAACAGTCTATTCAGTAGGACTATCAGCTGTGTATCCACCTGACTTCTGCCCAACACAACTCATGGTCCCAACCCCATTTATAAGGCAAGAAATCCCACTTATTAAACCTGACAGGGCACACCTGTGAAGTGAAAACCATTTCAGGTGACTACCTCTTGAAGCTCATCAAGAGAATGCCAAGAGTGTGCAAAGCAGTAATCAAAGCAAAAGGTGGCTACTTTGAAGAACCTAGAATATAAGACATATTTTCCGTTGTTTCACACTTTTTTGTTAAGTATATAATTCCACATGTGTTAATTCATAGTTTTGATGCATTCAGTGTGAATCTACAATTTTCATAGTCATGAAAATACAGAAAACTCTTTGAATGAGAAGGTGTGTCCAAACTTTTGGTCTGTATTGTGTATATATATACACTCACCGGCCACTTTATTAGGTACACCATGCTAGTAACGGGTTGGACCCCCTTTTGCCTTCAGAACTGCCTCAATTCTTCGTGGCATAGATTCAACAAGGTGCTGGAAGCATTCCTCAGAGATTTTGGTCCATATTGACATGATGACATCACACAGTTGCCGCAGATTTGTCGGCTGCACATCCATGATGCGAATCTCCCGTTCCACCACATCCCAAAGATGCTCTATTGGATTGAGATCTGGTGACTGTGGAGGCCATTTGAGTACAGTGAACTCATTGTCATGTTCAAGAAACCAGTCTGAGATGATTCCAGCTTTATGACATGGCGCATTATCCTGCTGAAAGTAGCCATCAGATGTTGGGTACATTGTGGTCATAAAGGGATGGACATGGTCAGCAACAATACTCAGGTAGGCTGTAGCGTTGCAACGATGCTCAATTGGTACCAAGGGGCCCAAAGAGTGCCAAGAAAATATTCCCCACACCATGACACCACCACCACCAGCTTGAACCGTTGATACAAGGCAGGATGGATCCATGCTTTCATGTTGTTGACGCCAAATTCTGACCCTACCATCCGAATGTCGCAGCAGAAATCGAGACTCATCAGACCAGGCAACGTTTTTCCAATCTTCTACTGTCCAATTTCGATGAGCTTGTGCAAATTGTAGCCTCAGTTTCCTGTTCTTAGCTGAAAGGAGTGGCACCCGGTGTGGTCTTCTGCTGCTGTAGCCCATCTGCCTCAAAGTTCGACGTACTGTGCGTTCAGAGATGCTCTTCTGCCTACCTTGGTTGTAACGGGTGGCAATTTGAGTCACTGTTGCCTTTCTATCAGCTCGAACCAGTCTGCCCATTCTCCTCTGACCTCTGGCATCAACAAGGCATTTCCGCCCACAGAACTGCCGCTCACTGGATGTTTTTTCTTTTTCGGACCATTCTCTGTAAACCCTAGAGATGGTTGTGCGTGAAAATCCCAGTAGATCAGCAGTTTCTGAAATACTCAGACCAGCCCTTCTGGCACCAACAACCATGCCACGTTCAAAGGCACTCAAATCACCTTTCTTCCCCATACTGATGCTCGGTTTGAACTGCAGGAGATTGTCTTGACCATGTCTACATGCCTAAATGCACTGAGTTGCCGCCATGTGATTGGCTGATTAGAAATTAAGTGTTAACGAGCAGTTGGACAGGTGTACCTAATAAAGTGGCCGGTGAGTGTATATATATATATATATATATATATATTTATTACATTATTACTGCCCCCCGGACCCTAAAGTGGGGGAAAAATGTCAGTGCGTCTAATGGGGCAAATGTAGTGGAGTGGTGAATGCAGCGCTCCCCAGGCTCTGTACTCACCGCTTCCTGGTCTTCATGCTGCACTGTGCTATGTCCTGCGCACAGAGTGAGGACGTCGGCATGCTCTGTAACCTCACACTGCGACGTTGGGCCACCGCACAGTGCAGCATGAAGACCAGGAGATTTGGGTCTTGGGAGCAGCGGCGGCGTCCAGAGCAGGAGAGGTGAGTTGTTTTATTTTTTTTCTCTGATCTGAGCATTGGAGTCTGAGGTCTGAATGGGGGTTACAAAAAAGAAGGGGACACATTTATAAGACCAGGACGACTGAGCAGAATCAGTAGACACTAACAGCCACACTGAGCCAGTAAGGAGCCGGCTTATGATGTGCGCTTGCTGACATCTATTGCTACAGCCCAGTGGTCCCACAACTGCACTTAGGGCTGATTCACACAACTCTGCTTATTTGTATGGCCGGTTTATAAAAGATTGGAGGCTTCAGGCATTGTACTAAAGAACAACTGTAAGTGCTGATCCACACAACTGTGCTCGTGGGGCTATTGCACTGTATTTGCATCAGTATATGAGCACAGTACAAAAGCTCCTCGATCAGATAGGAGCTGACTGGATTATAAATCACTATGATGCAGTCAGGAAAGCTGCGGTCAGCCCAGGAGACGCGTCTGACACATGGACTGTGTTTCCCGGACCCAGCACAGTTGTGTGGACCAGCACTTCTAGTTGTTCTTTAGAAAGAATGCGCTGTAGCCTCCCATCTTTTATAAACCAGCCGTACAAATAAGATAAAGATTGTGTACAATGGAGCCGATTTGTTGTTGCACGGGAGGAGGGGGTTGCGAAGAAATGTATGTATGTGGGGGGCGGGGGCATACAAAAATTTGCTGTGAGGCCCAGTCATTCCTAGCTACGCCTCTGCCAACTTCATTTGCTGAAATCCAGGCCCAAACTTGGAAGGAACTTCCCACAACCATGCTTCACTGTTGCCTGCAGGCACTCATTATTGTACTCCTTGCCAATCCTTTGACAAACTGCCTTATGTTATAGCCAAATATTTCAAATTTTAAGTCATCTGTCCAGAGAACCTGCTGCCATTTTTCTGCACACCAGTTCCTATGTTTTTGGCTTTGTTTCCACTCAACTATGCATGAAAACATAAGGGTCAATATTTAAAATATTTGGTTGTAACAGTAGGCAGTTTATTCGCTAAGGGCTGAAAAGCGGTAAAATAATGAGTGTTTGCAGGCAACAGTGAAGCAGGATGTAAGGTCCTTGCAAGTTTAGAGACGCATTTTAGCAAATGGAGTTACAGATTTGTTCAGGATTAATGGTGTCCACAATGTTCCAAAATGCCGGAAGATACTTCTTTAAAAAAGAACAAGGAGTTCTGAAAGTGATGATATGGCTCCCACAGGACCCTGATCTCAACATCATGCTCGGACTGGTGAAATCCCATGGTGGGCCCCTGGGCAAGGTGGGTCCTTATAACCCAATCGCCTTCACAAGGGGCAAATGGCTCAGTAGAGTTACTGCACTACATACAGATAGCAATGGACAGCATCTCAACAAGCCAATGTTCATATAAAAACTGGGTACATTATTTAACAAACCATCCAGTTTATTACGATAGATGCATCAAGTGATTAATATGTGTTCTAGGTATAGAGGAAGGTCAGGCATTGTCTTTGTTTCCTAGGGACCCGGTGTGAGGAGTTTGTCAGGGGGACACAAATGACACAGACAAAGTAAGACCCTGACACTCCCCCCAAACCGCTGTCCCTGCCTTTTGGGGGAACCCGGCTCCTTAACAGGCCGGCCCCAACCGAAGACTGCAATTACACTGAAGAAAGTGGAACACGAGACAAACAACCAAAACAAAACACAAGCAGGAACAACCCTAAACAGGTCAGGAACTGAAGGGGTAACACAGAGGGTAGAGGATAACACAAAGGGTAGGTAATAGTAACAGAAACCAGGGAAAAAGGTACAGAGTCACTGGAATACCGGATACACACAGAGTAGCTAGCTTAGGCACAAGGCTCTATAGCAGGCACAGATGAATGGCGAGTGTAAAACTAAATAGTGGCTAGAGTCCCAGCCCCAAGGCGTGATAGGAGTAGGGATCCCAGCTACACCCTTGAATGGACCAAAATTATTGGCAGGGACGCCTGCCAGTAAAACTAGCAAAACTAGCCAAACCTTTAACCCTATAGGAACCTAAGTGTTACAAGAGGATTTTCTGGCTTGCACTCGGGATGAGCGCCGCATAGCGTCAGGACACGGGAACACCTGCACCCGCCCAACATCTGCTGGAGGGCCGCAGCGCCCTCGAATCCTGACAGAACCCCCACCCCCCCCTGAGGAGGGGCCTCTGGACCCTCAACAGAACCTCCAGGCTTGGAAGGGTAAGATTGGTGGAATTTTCTAACGAGTCTGGGAGCGTGAAGATCTCTGGCAGCCACCCAGACACGCTCCTCAGGACCATACCCTTTCCAATGTACAAGGTACTGGAGAGAATTCTGTACTTTGTGAGAGTCAATAATTCGTTCAATTTCGAACTCCAACTCTCCCTGAACAACCACGGGTAGAGGTGGAGAACGAGCGACCACAGCAGGAATATATTTTTTCAACAAAGACTTATGAAAAACCGGATGTACACGAAGAGAACCAGGAAGTCGCAATCTGAACGATACAGGATTTATGATTTCTGTGATGATGTAGGGACCAATAAAGCATGGAGCAAACTTTGCTGATGGTACTCGAAGACGGAGATTTTTAGTCGAGAGCCACACTTTGTCACTAACTACGTATTCAGGACCGAGACGGCGTTTCTTATTCGCATATTTGATCTGCTTGAGTTGGGCATTTTTTAGAGTCTCAACACTCTTTGCCCAGACTATGCACAGTCGATTAGCGACGTCCTTAACCGAGGAGAATCTAGATTCGTTACCAGGTACGGCGGAATATCTGGGGTGAAAACCATAGTTGCAGTAAAATGTGAGACCAGGGCCTGTTGGGCAAAGGGAGCGGATGTAATAGCCCTTCTGGGAGTTGTCGAGGAACCTTTGCCCTAGCACAGGTCTCACAAGCCTTAACAAACGCCTTAACATCACGTTGCCAGGATAGCCACCAATAGGTACGGGACAACAAGTATCCAGTGCCCGCGATGCCCGTATGACCCGACAAAACTGAGGAATGGACCTCTTCTAACACCTTCAGCCGAAGATGACCTGGGACAAAGAGTTTACCTGGGGGTACAGTAGTAGGAGCAGAACTCTGTGAGTCTGCAATAGAAGACACAAGATCTGAAGTCAAAGTGGCAACAACTACCCCGGGAGAGAGGATATTTTCTGGTTCCTCATCCGGGACATTACTGGCACCAAAGCTTCTGGACAAGGCATCAGCCTTTACATTTTTTGAGCCTGGACGATAAGTTACCACAAAATTAAACCTGGTAAAAAACAAAGCCCATCGCGCTTGACGGGGTTCAATCTCTTGGCATTGTCCAGATACAGCAGGTTCTTATGGTCAGTTAACACTGTCACCTTATGTCTGGCGCCCTCCAGAAAGTGTCTCCACTCTTCAAAGGCCCATTTAATAGCCAGTAACTCCCTGTTTCCTATATCATAATTAACTTCAGCAGTGGAGAACTTTCTGGAGAAAAAGGCTACAGGTTGGAGGTTGGTAAAGGGTTCAACTCCCTGAGACAGGACAGCCCCTACTCCTGTCTCAGAGGCGTCAACCTCCACGACAAAAGGCTGTTCAGGGTCAGGATGAACTAAGACTGGAGCAGTGGTAAAACACCTTTTTAAGTTAGAGATGGCTAGTTCGGTTTCATGTGTCCAAGAGGTAGGATCAGCCCCCTTTTTAGTTAAATCAGTAAGGGGTTTAGCAACCACAGAAAAGTTTTTGATAAATTTTCTATAATAGCAAAACCCAGAAAACGTTGGACCTCTTTCAAGGTAGTAGGTCTAACCCACTCAACCACAGCAGAAACTTTTTGTGGATCCATACTTATAGAACCAGGGGTAAGTATGTATCCCAGAAATCCCATCTCCTGGACTCCAAACTGACACTTAGACAATTTAGCACACAGCCGATTAAGTCACAATCTGGAGAGGACCTCCCTCACATGCTCCCGATGGGACTCCAAATCTGGGGAGAATATGAGGATGTCGTCCAGATATATAACCAAAAAACGGGCCAAAAGATCTCTGAAGATATCGTTAACAAAACGCTGGAAGACAGCTGGGGCATTGCTGAGACCAAATGGCATGACTAGGTATTCAAAGTGCCCCTCTGGAGTATTAAAAGCTGTCTTCCACTCGTCGCCTTCCCTGATGCGGATTAGATTGTAAGCTCCATGGAGGTCAATTTTAGAGAACCACCAGGCCCCCACAACCTGATTGAATAAATCCGGGATCAGAGGCAGAGGATGCTGGTCCTTAATCGTGATCTTATTGAGCTCCCTGTAGTCAATACATGGATGGAGACCTCCATCTTTTTTCTCAACGAAGAAAAACCCTGCACCAATAGGGGAGACAGAAGGCCGTATGTGCCCTTTTTTCAGGCTATCCTGAATATACTGACGCATAGACTCTCGCTCAGGAGCTGACAAATTAAAAATGTGACCCTTAGGAAGCTTGGCCCCAGGAACGAGGTCTATGGCACAATCGTAAGGCCGGTGCGGAGGTAGAGTTTCCGCAGCGGCCTCATCAAAGACGTCTTTGAAATCAAAAATAAACTCAGGAATATCCAAATCATTATTCACAGTACACATCATGGAAGGAACAGTTTTAAGATGTGAACCACATGAATTCCCTCATTTTACCAGGTCAGTGGTTTTCCAATCAAATACAGGGTTATGGAGGCAGAACCAAGGCATACCAAGAATAAGATCTGCAGTTAGTTTTTCCATCACAAAAATGACATTTTTTCTGTATGTAAACACCCAACATTCATCATAACCTCAGCAGTGCGAAATTTTATTCTCCCCTCATTCAAGGGAGTA
This sequence comes from Rhinella marina, assembly GCA_900303285.1. Taxonomy (NCBI): domain Eukaryota; kingdom Metazoa; phylum Chordata; class Amphibia; order Anura; family Bufonidae; genus Rhinella; species Rhinella marina. The sequence goes on from ONZH01028501.1 coordinate 42,913, forward strand.
AAATCTGCACCAGAAACTGAAAAGGGGGAACACAAAGGAATTAACTCCAAACCCAAGGCCTGAGCAACAACTACATGGATGAAACTCACTGCAGACCCTGAATCCACCATGTTCTGACAAGCTAAAATTTTAGAATCAGAAACCAAGGTTACAGGTAACAAAAACTTATTAACAGAATTAGGAGGTACCTGTACGCCTGAGTGACCCTCCTAGAGATCACTCAGGCGCTGGCGTTTCCCTGTGGTGACTTCTGCTTGGATGGACAATCCCTCAAGAAATGGCCAGGTTCAGTGGCGTAACTACAACTGACTGGGCCCTACAGCAAATTTTTGAATGGGGCCCCCCTCCCAGCAACTTATTCGCAACCCCCACTCCTGTGGTTGGTCAAGATTGAGTTCTCAGACAAGGCATGACAGTTGAGGTGGCCCTGACAATAAAATCTTTTAGCATTCCTCCTGAGGGGGCCCCTTGGGGGTCTGGGCCCCAAAGCAGCCGCTTCCCCTGCTTCCCCTATAGCTACGCCCCTGGCCAGGTTTTCCAAAGTATAGACATAAGGCATTCTCCAATCGATGTCTCCTTCTAGCAGCAGCAGATGTAGAGCCTAACAACATAGGTTCTTCTCCAGAAGATTGAGAGGGAGATGGTGATTGAAATTGAGAAGGCATATTCTTAGAGAAAGTAGAAGGAGGTTTGACAGAAAAGCCTGGCCTAAACTGTACAGTCGATCCCCCTTGCTTTTCCTTGCGTCTCTCTCTAAGTCTCCTGTCAATAGTCACAGCCAAAGCCATAAAGTCACTCAGGGATTCAGGGATAGAATGGCTGACCATAGCATCCTTAACAGCGTCTGACAGCCCTTGTCTGAAAAGGGTTTTCAAGGGTTGATCAGGCCATCCAGTCGCCGAGCACCACTGGCGGAACTCAGAACAGTAGTCTTCAGCAGAGCAGCGACCCTGCTGACTAGATAACAAATGAGTTTCCGCCAATGCAGCATGGTCAGGATCATCATAAACTTGGCCCAAGGCCAGAAAAAATCTATCCAGGGAACTCCACTCAGTTGCATCTGAGGGGAGGGCCAATGCCCAATCCTGAGGGGGACCCTGGAGGAGGGAAACCACGACAGACACTTTTTCTGCTTCAGAGGGGAAAAAATTAAAACGAAAATACAAACGACAGGACTCCCGGAAAGTACGGTATCTGTCTGGGTTCCCATCAAAGCAATCCGGCAGAAGCATTTTAGGTCTCTGCTGGACACTGTGCATAGGAAAATCAGGGGCTGGCAGTGACACAGGTGGGTTTGCAGCGCCAGACGCAGGAATAGTCATGGCGTCCAGATGCTGCGACATTTGTGCAATTAACCCAGCCATGCCCTGAAACTGATTTGTCAGCTCATCCAGGCGGTCGGTGACCGATAGATCGGTACTCATATTAAACCGCCAGGAGAGCCGACTAGGGTATGGGCCTGCTATAATGTGAGGAGTGGGTCAGGGGGACACAAATGACACAGACAAAGTGAGGCCCTGACACTCCTCCCAAACCACTGCCCCTGCCTTTTGGGGGAACCTGGCTCCTTAACAGGCCGGCCCCAACCGAAGACTGCAATTACACTGAAGAAAGTGGAACACGAGACAAACAACCAAAACAAAACACAAGCAGGAACAACCCTAAACAGGTCAGGAATTGAAGGGGTAAAAGGTAACGGAACAAAGCAAGAAATAAACAGAGGATAACACAAAAGGTAGGTAACAGTAACAGAAACCAGGGAAAAAGGTACAGAGTCACTGGAATACCGGATACACACAGAGTAGCTAGCTTAGGCACAAGGCTCTATAGCAGGCACAGATGAATGGCGAGTGTAAAACTAAATAGTGGCTAGAGTCCCAGCCCCAAGGCATGATAGGAGCAGGGATCCCAGCCACACCCTTGAATGGACCAAAATTACTGGCAGGGACGCCTGCCAGTAAAACTAGCAAAGCTAGCCAAACCTTTAACCCTATAGGAACCTAAGTGTTACAAGAGGATTTTCTGGCTTGCACTCGGGATGAGCGCCGCATAGCGTCAGGACACGGGAACGCCCGCACCCGCCCAACATCCGCTGGAGGGCCGCAGCGCCCCCGAATCCTGACACCCGGCTTCTTGAAGAGACCTCTATAATGAATCATCATTAAGCGTCTTGCTTGCATGCATCTGTACAGTGGGTCCCAGAATAAATTTTACTGGTGGGCCTTAGGCATCCCAGTCCGACACTGCTCAACATCATCCAATCTGCCTGGGATTACATGAAAAGACAGTGGGATTTGAGCATTTGAAGAAAAGGGTGATCAAACCAAATATTGATTGGATTTAGATTCCTCTGACCAGCTCCTCTGCTGGTCAGCTGTTTTGAGAAGCTGCTGTGTGCTGGAATCGGGCACCAGAACACCACAGCTCCATATGCTGGTCATGCCTGGTTACTGCAGCTCACTTAAATCTATTTATGCCAGTTTGCCTGGTGTAAATACATTGAGAGGTATGGTGTCATCTTTATAAAGCACCTATTCCACTTTTCCCAAAAGTTGGAGGAAATAGACAAAAAAAGTTAATTTGTCAAAATCTCACTTGGGGCCTATACTATGTTTTGCTATGGGGTCCTTTAATATCTTTGTATGCCCCTGCAATAATGTATAATGATAGTTAAATATATGCAAGACCTATAGCTGAACCTCTTATACATTTCAGGAGAGAACATACCCCATGTGCAGACAGTTCAACTGTATAGGGGTCCATACAATAATGGGGCCCATATCACTGGCCATTTGACCAGTAGCTGCTGATGGAAGGTTCTGTCCATGAGCGGCCTCCATTCATTTACAATGGCAACAGACTAGTTCCCCTGACCGTTCCCAGTGTAAGTGAATAGAGGCTGCTCATAGACGCAACTCTCCGTCAGCAGCCATTTTCGGAGTGTAGCACCGGCATACAGGTAAGCAGACCTTCATGTAAGCACATCTGTAAGTAGATAAAAATTTGAGGCCATGTTGGTGTTGCAGAGGATTTCTCAACTTACAGTACAATACATGAGAATACGATTTTCAAAACTCTATCATCATGTAGCAGGAAACTGTGTGGAAATCAGAGAAAGCTGCTAAATTTAAACTCAACAGTCTGCTAATTCTTTTTGGGGAAATGAAGATTAGTTGAATCATTGTTACACGTGGGCACTTTGTAGTGGGTTTGTTACGAATTTGTGTCAAAGTCTATGGTAGAAAAAGAGAGTGATGAGTCAACTTACTGTTAAAAGTTCTCTTTCCTGGATATTTTATATAGACATTCAGGGGGAGATTTATCAAGACTGGTACTTCCTCTATCTCCAGTCTTTCATCCACTTCATGGTTGCATCAGATGCACCAAAATTGCGAAGAAACACACATAATATAGATGGCAATTGGAAGGTTTTGCCCCAGGATCTGAAATTTACGGCAGGTAGTTGCTGATATAGATTGTTCTATTTACTAGCAGATGTAATCTTTCATGTGTCTGGCCTCTCAGGGGTTGCCACCTCGTGTCCAGTTTTTAATGCTGTGGCGAGTGCAGCGTAAAAGGGCAAATCAATTTTTGATAGCACTATTGTCACGATTATATTTTTTTACGATATGTTTGACACACTTTTTTATACCGTAGTTATATAGAGTACTGCGGAATTTAGATGGCCAGCAGTTGTGATTTTGAACCTTTACTTGACTTTACTTTGGGAATACTGAGGAATTTGTGAAATGCATTTAGTGTAAAAAATTTAAAAATAACATTTGTAATAATCTTCATGGACATTGGTTGTCATTGATCTTGGGTTCATGTGTAATCAGTCTGCAGTCATCTACACTGTGTGCAGAATTATTAGGCAAGTTGTATTTGAGAGGATTCTTTTTATTATTGAACAACTATATTCTCAATCAACCCAAAAGACTCATAAATATCAAAGCTTAATATTTTTGGAAGTTGGAGTGTTTTTTTTTTTTTTTTTTTTACATTTTTTTACATTTGGCTATCTTAGGAGGATATCTGTTTGTGCAGGTAACTATTACTGGGCAGAATTATTAGGCAACTTAATAAAAACCAAATATATACCCATCTCACTTGTTTATTTTCACCAGGTAAACCAATATAACAACACAAAATTTAGAAATAAACATTTCTGACATTCAAAAACAAAAACAAAAAAAATCAGTGACCAATATAGCCATCTTTCTTTACGATGACACTCAAAAGCCTTCCATCCATAGATTCTGTCAGTTGCTTGATCTGTTTACGATCAACATTGTGTGCAGCAGCCACCACAGCCTCCCAGACACTGTTCCGAGAGGTGTACTGTTTTCCCTCCCTGTAGATCTCACATTTTATGAGGGACAACAGGTTCTCCATGGGGTTCAAATCAGGTGAACAAGGGGGCCATGTCATTATTTTTTCTTCTTTTAGACCTTTACTGGCCAGCCACGCTGTGGAGTATTTGGATGCATGTGATGGTGCATTGTCCTGCATGAAAACCATGTTTTTCTTGAACGATACTGACTTCTTCCTGTACCACTGCTTGAAGAAGGTGTCTTCCAGAAACTGGGAGTAGGTTTGGGAGTTGAGCTTCACTCCATCCTCAACCTGAAAAGGTCCCACAAGTTCATCTTTGATAATACCAGCCCATACCAGTACCCCACCTCCACCTTGCTGGCGTCTGAGTCGGAGTGGAGCTCTCTGCCCTTTACTGATCCAGCCTCGGGCCCATCCATCTGGCCCATCAAGAGTCACTCTCAATTCATCAGTCCATAAAACCTTAGAAAAATCAGTCTTAAGATATTTCTTGGCCCAGTCTTGACGTTTTATCTTATGTTTCTTGTTCAAAGGTGGTCGTTTTTCAGCCTTCCTTACCTTGGCCATGTCCCTGAGTATCGCACACCTTGGGCTTTTTGATACTCCAGTAATGTTGCAGCTCTGAAATATGGCAAAACTGGTGGCAAATGGCATCTTGGCAGCTTCACGCTTGATTTTCCTCAATTCATGGGCAGTTATTTCGCGCCTTTTTTCTTTCAACATGCTTCTTGCGACCCTGTTGGCTATTAGCTATGAAACGCTTGATTGTTTGGTGATCACACTTCAAAAGTTTGGCAATTTCAAGACTGCTGCATCCCTCTGCAAGACATCTCACAATTTTTGACTTTTCAGAGTCCGTCAAATCTCTCTTCTGACCCATTTTGCCAAAGGAAAGGAAGTTGCCTAATAATTAAGCACACCTTATATAGGGTGTTGATGTCATTAGACCACACTCCTCCTCATTACAGCGATGCACATTACCTGATTTACTTAATTTGTAGTTGTCTTTCAAGCCTATACAGCATGGAGTAAGACAACATGTATAAAAAGGATGATGTGATCAAAATACTCATTTGCCTAATAATTCTGCACACAGTGTAAAAGGATCTTAGGCTAGGTCTACATGACGAAATTTGTTACGCAATATCCAACTTGGATTTTTATATGACTGTTGCGTTTTTGTATGCATGTCACATGTCACAGTGAAACATCATTGATTATCATTACCAAAAATGTCATGCGACATTGCTGCAACATAAATGTCATGTGACAAATGTTGCAGTGTACTTGTACACGTTTGTCGCGCAAGTCGTGTAGCCATAGCCTTACTCATAATGTTTATGACCTTGCCCTAAGTCCACTCCACCTAATGCTTGTCATTTTGTTTGTTGATGTATGGCTTGCATGCAGCTGCTTGGCCATGGAAAACCATGCCATGACGTTCCTGGCGCATAGTTTTTGTGCTGATGTTAATGCCAGAGGAGGTTTTTCAAAGTTTTTGGAGGTTTTGCAGTTTTAGGCCTCATGCACATGACCGTATGAAAAAACAGATCCGCAAAAACGGATCTGCAAAAAATACGGATGATGTCCGTGTGCATTCCGTATTTTGCGGAACAGAACAGCTGGCCCCTAATAGAACAGTACTATCCTTGTCCGTAATGCGGACAATAATAGGACATGTTCTATTTTTTTGTGGAACGGAAATACGGACATATGGAAACGGAATGCACACAAAGTACCTTCCGTTTTTTTCCATATCCATTGAAATGAATGGTTCCACATACGGTCCGCCAAAAAAACGGAACGGACACGAAAAGAAAATACGTTCGTGTGCATGAGCCCATAGAGTCAGTAATGTGTGTTGGCAAATGTTATGCACTGTGACCTAGAGATGATCGAACCTTTTTAGATTCTGTTTGTTTAAGGTTCGCTGAATTTTTCCAAATGTTCAGTTTGGACACAAATTGATTCTATTTCTATCCAAACCAAAGTTGCTCCAATCAACTTGAAAATTGGTAGATAACTCCCTTTAGTCTCCTAAGATTCAGAACTTTTAGGAAAAGATGTTGGGATGGGGGATCAATTGTCTTTTAATGGGGGAAGAATGTTTGTACACATTTCTACATGCACAAGTGTTACTTGTCAGAAGAAAGAGTTGCCTGTTCTGAACAAGCCCAGAACAATTCTTCCTTTTAATTGGGAGCAGAAGGCATACAGTGTGGATGTGGAAATGTTAAGGTAATTGTGGCATTTGGCCACAACAGTAGTGGCAGCAGTGGCAGCATAGCATGGAACATACAAGGCAGCAGATCGACTGTGGAATAGTAGTAGTGGTGGTGGCTGTGTAGCATTAATAATTGTGGCAGTAGGGAATTAGCTGTGAGAAGTACCAGCTGCAGCAGCAGCCATATGGTATGGAACATTTAGGCAGGAAGGCAGGCAGTGGCATGATGGCGGTAGCAGTAGCCATACGTATTCAAACATGCTAGTAGGAAGGCAGAGAGTGCCATGGCATGATGGCAACAGCAGCCATATGGTACAGAGCATGATTTTAGGTAGACAGACAACAGCACTGGCAAGATGGGGCACCGTCAGCAAGGCCAGATTTATTTATTGGCCTCAGCCAAAGAATTGTGAACATTCTCCTGGATCCATGCCTCATTCAGTTGACAAAAGTGATGTTTTGGTCACTGGACAACTTGGTCCATTTTTGTACCACCATACCCACTGCGGCGCTAAAAACCTTCTCTGAGATGACACTGGAGGTTGTGCAAGAGAGAACAGAGAGAGCACGCTAGGGCCGTTTGGGCCACTGTTCCTGTCTGTCATAAGTCCATGGGGTCAGGGAACATGGTATGCGCCAGGAAGAGACCATAGTCATTTATAGAACAAGATAATGTTAAACTATTTGGATAGCTAGAGAGAAGTAGGAAAATCATACAGCAGAATTAAATTTTGGTGAAGGCATGGAAGTGTGCCACATTGATGAGGCAAGTTGTGGCAGGTGGCACAGCAGTGGAAACAACTGTTTCATCATGGAACAACTAGCAAACTGAACTGGCTGCTTCGGCTACTGCTACCTGTTGTAGCAGAAACAGCTGGAAAGAAGCGACTTTGGAAGAAGGCACGGAAGTGTAACACATTTGTGGGCCAACAAGAATCAACTTTTTCTGAAAGCAGTGGTACTCTTCCTTGCTTGTCCAAAAGTCCCACCACACCGTCTGGGTAAGGCACAGAAGTGCGCTACCTTTGCAAACTGATGAAAGTCAAATTTTTCTAAATTGAATTGTACTCTTGCCTGTCTGGCCAAGAGTTTCACCACACAACCCAGGCTAGAGCCCAGAAAAATGAAATGTAGGTGAAGGCGCAGTAGTGTGCCATGTTTGCGAACCGACAAGAGTCAATTTTTTTTCAATGTAGTAATACTCTTGCTTGCCTGACCAAGAGTCCCACCACACCACCCGGGACAGAGCCCATAAAAATTTAATTTAGGCAAAAGCCCTGAAGTGCACCATATTTGCAGACCGATGAGAGTCAAATTTTTTCTGAATGCAGTGGTTCTCTCGCTTGCCTGGCCAAGAGTCCCACCACACTGCCCATGCCAGAGCCCCCAAAAATTAAATGTAGGCGAAGGCACAGAATGCCACCTCATGTGCTGCAATAGAGCTCTGGTACCTATGTGTTTGAACTCTGATTTTAATCCTGTAGATCTTGCACATGACTGTCTACCTTGTGGAGAAAAAATGCATTTTCTCTACCTTGATTGCCAACGTGGCCAGCCCCCTTGGAGAAATCTGATATCTCCTCCTCAGCACCCCTTTCCTGCTCAGAAGTCCTATTCAACACACAATCATCGTCACTTTTTGGTGTATAATTGCAGCGACCAGGCCGCAGGGACATATTTGTGAGTGCAATAGTGTTGTCAAAGTGGTGGTGAGCCGATGGATGTATTACTCACAGTTTTGAAGCTGTTGCTCCCTGGGCCAGCGTGCAGAGGAGTGGAAGGTGACACCAACTCCTTCGGGGCACTCTCTGGTTCCAGGGGCTCTGCCGGGTGTTGGTGTGAGGTGCCCTTGATGGTGGAAGATTTGAGTGTCGGTCGGCAGGGTCCCTGATAATTTCGTGACGCCAGCACCTTGATGTGCAAATAGATGAACAGTAGAAAAGATGAGGAGACCAGGCTGATACAAAAGTCATCAATTTGCGCAACAGACATCGATAGCAAAGCAGCTTCTGGTTAGTTCCCAAAAGTTGCATATAGGGAAGTTTTACTCTATAACAATTAATCTTTCTCCCTTGTTTTTCCAGGCTGGTGTCACAAAAGTGCCAGGACATACTGACATTCCTGCAACAGGTGGCAGGAGGTCAGTAAGGTTGGCAACACGTGGGTTAATCTGACAGATTCTCCTTTGGTTATTTTGTTGTTGCTGACATTCACCACACCCTCCCCCTTCAGGTGTAGGTGTCTTATCAATTATCCTTGCCTATTTAGTGTTGCTTCTCCCACCATGCTGTTTTTACTTTCTGTTGCATCTGTGGCCTGCTGGTGTGTGATTCTCAGTGGAGATCTCATGGCTGCCATTTTCTACTGGAATGTTAAGTGTATTTTGTATTATTTGAGTGTATCCCTTCCCTGAGTTTGGTGATTGGGCCTGAGGGGAGACTCCTGTTCGTCCAGGTTGGTGGAGGAACAGTGTGACTCATTCCTGACATTAACTTCAGGGTCCTTCAGGGACAGTTAGGGTCCTAGGTATCCTGTGTATGAACTGGCCTACATTCGAGGCCTGTTCATACTGGTTTCTAGTCAGGACTGGAGTCAGGGTTTCTCTAGGAGGTGTCCATCTGCCTTCCCTAGCATGTAACCTCTCCACCAAATGCAAAGGAGACTAGAGCCTGATAAAAGACAATTACCTCCCTTTGCCAATATTCTCACTCCCTCTCTGGATTTCCTGGATCTTCTGTAATATTTCCCTTCTCTGGGCTGGTACATGGAACAAACTCAGGAGTTTTATATTTCTCCAAGATGGCTACTAAGGTGCAGCTTCCTCAGGCATACCACTCTCCTCCTTCTTCTTCTTCTCACTTTCTCCCACTGAGAGCAGGACGGAGTCAGCCCCTGGGAGGTTTGTTAGAACCTCCCCCTCCCTATGCCACTTTATGGGAAGTTAAGCACAAGCACAGTTTACATGAAACACAATCACATATTAAGTAGTGTGTTCCAGGACACTGCATAATGATCCCACATGTGATGTAGATACTGATACTACTCTAGTACATGATTGCCAATGTAAAGTTCCTATTAAGCCCTACTTATGGCAAAATATGAATATAAGAGGTCATTTATGACCAAATATATGCTATTTTTTGGTGTATATTTTCAGGTGATTTTGTTGCAAAGGTTATTTGGCGTGACATGGGCGGAGAAGAGGGTGGGCTGGGAGGCCCTTCTCATTTATCATTTTCTACACCAGTTTGGGGCATATAAAATTATCTAAATCTGCTCCATCAAAGGAGCTGGCATAGATTTAAGGCTGTTGTACGCCGGTGGTGGATGCACCTAATTTATGCAGAGGCAGACGCCTCTACATAATTTAGATCCATCAAGCGCCATCGCAGGGTCTTAATAAATGACCCTGGTAGTGTTTTTACCATAGACTGCAATAGTATTTTATTGCAGTCTATGATATAAGCAATGATGATCATATGTTCAAGCCCCCTTGGGGGGACTAATGAAGTTGGAAAAAAAAGAGAATTTTTTTAAGATATTAAAAAACAAAAGAATTATACATTAAAATCAGCCCCTTTCCCCTGTTAAACAAAAATATACAAAAAATATCAAAATCTGAAAGTATTTATGGTGAACGCCATAATAAAAAAAAATCTAAATGCTTGAATCGTCATCTTTTTGTCTCCCAAAAATTGAATACAAAGTGGCCAAATAGTTGTGCATACCCCAAAAATGTGTCAATAAAAACTACAGTTTGCCCTGCAAGCATCAAGCCCTTATGCAGAATGATGGACATAAATGGATGCCTAAAAAACATTATGGCGCAAACAAAAAGCATAATTAAATGGGTTATACTTTGCAGACCTCACAGAGTAACTGATATGTGGTACCTGGTCCCCCCCTCTGGGTTTGTTCTCTATTGCTCACCGACTGGCTCCTTATCTTTCTGCTGTGATGATGTCACGTGACCACTGCAGCCAATCGTTGGCTTCCTCAAGTTACCTGTTTGTTGTTATAGTATTCCAACATGCCAATATGTAAAGTTTAGTGGTTTGCAGCATATAATTCTTTCATATTAGCTGTGCCCTTTCCAGTGAGGTGCTGGAGTAAAACACAGCTGTAGTCACTATTACTGGTGGGGAATTACACCGCAGTGGCCCTCTGTGGTGTTAGAATGCATAGGCTTAGGGAGGCAATGTTCCTCACTTGGCCAGTGGGGGAAATAATAAATGGACTGTCCTTCCCGACTTGAGTAGCTGCTAGTGGGCTTGTGTCTATATCATTGCTATACCCCGTGTGACAAGGTGGATTCTGATAAAAGCCACAGCTTGGAAGTGCGATACCCTCACCCTGGGGTGCCCCTAAAAATGTTGGGTTGTCACGGTGTAGCACGAGGGTAATCTGGTGGCTGACACCCAGGGATCTTGGGTATGCAAGAATTCTTCGTTGTCCCTAGTCGAGGCACCAAGAAAAGGAATGTCCAATGCCAGGGTTCAGAACAACGGTAGATGGATTTATTAAAGGAATGTCTATTCAAGCAGTGGTCTCTGGATGCAACCAGGACTGATATTGCAATGCAGTTGTAATAACTTGTAATAACTTGCGGCAGTAGCATAAACTTTAAGATGGCTGCAACAGTCTCTGAGCATGTGCTTGTCTATGGGGCTGAGGATGTTGGGAGTAGTAGTTAGAAGTTTACAGACCCTGACCTGGACGTATTCTTTAGCTGGCAGACTCACTTGTAGAAAGAGAAGACTTGAATACTTGAGATGACTTGATATAACTTGAAATGACGCTACCATGTGCACGGGTTAGGGCAATGGCGCATGAACTCTGACATGGAAGTCAGTTGACACGTGGCGGACTGGGGTGACCCTCAATGACAATGTCCAGCCAGACAGTGGACTCAGGAACAGTAAGAGGCAGTTCCACTGGACTATAGAAGATGCTAGTGAACAAGTCCTGCAGCTGCAGATTGGTCTGGAATGCTGAGGTAGGCCTCAAGCCTGGCTGAGGTACTGAAGAGAGCAGCACTGGTGGTGGCCGATCTCACTTGTGTCTGGTTTAGAACCAGAATGAAGAGAGACAGGATATGACAGGATTACATGTGCAAGGAGTGGGGAGGAGTTAAGTACCTAGGACTAGCCATTGGTGGTTGGCCTAGTTACAGAGGTCACATGCTCAGGAAACTGTTCACCATCTTGATTGACATTATAAGGAACGAATGAACTCTTAGATAATGCATTGGATAGCAAGAGTGCAATACAACAGACATGAACACTAGAGGGCAACCTCATCAATCTACAGTTTGTAATGTTATGCTTTCCAAACAACTGATGCAAAAGGAACAAACACACAGATGTGACAAAACATACAGTTTTGGTACATTACAGAAGGATACTATACAGATGCTATGGGCATTGAGTCTGAAGTGACTGAAGCAGGAGGCAGTCGTGTGACCTGTTCAGCAACATAAGCAGGTTGTCTCAATTACTTCTTTGTAATACAAAGCTACTCCCTACACGCATGATGAAGGGGGGGTGTCCTCCCAAAATGTAGCGTGAAAATATGCTGCCTAAACTATTTGATAAATGGATGTGAAGACAGTAAATGGATTGATTCCAAATGTAATGCTTCAAGGTCTTGAGTGTAGCTTTGTATTATAAAGAAGTGATTGTGACAACCTGCGTCTGTTGCGGTAATATTGATACCACCAGTTTCGTGGACTTGAATCAGGTTGTGGGTCCAATAATAGGACAGCGTTCACATTAAATAACCAAGTATACAATGTTTTGTGGATCCCAGTCAACAAGCAGGTAGGGAGACTTTGCACTATACAGCCACATACCCCTGGAAAGAATTATAAGGTCTGCAGTCGGCAAGATGAGAGAGCTGCCACTGCTATATTGTGGGTTAGATTGTCATAACGTTAAATAACTACAGTATGCCTCTTGTGAGATGAATTCCTGTAATAATGATCCCACATGTGATGTAAACGCTGATACTACTCTAGTAAATGATGACCAAGATGAATGTGGTCACATCAGTGTGGTTTGAGGTGATTAAAGGGGATTTCCGGGTACATGGAGCAGTGGGGTTTTCATACTATACCAAGTACATTTCTTTACATTGTGTAGTGGATGTTCTTTGTATTTCACCTCAATCCTATCCAGATGAATGGAACATACGAGCTTGCCAACTCTGCTTGAACATCTATGAAGCCATAATGCCATTTTTTGTGGTTCCAAACTCCACCTTTGCATCCATAAAACCATATTTGCATCAGTGACACAGAAATACAATAGTTAATCTGTATGTTAATTGTCTCGGTAACATAAAGCAATTTTTTGGGGTTCCAAAATCTGCCTTTGCATCCATCTTACTGTGATAAGAGAGTTAATCAGTCTGTTAATTGTGTCAGTGACATAAAGCTACTTTTTGGGGTATTCCAAAGTCCACCGTTGCATTGGTCTTATTGTAATAAAGAGTTAATCAGTCTATTAATTGTGTTGGTGACATAAATCAATTTTTTGGGGTCCCAAACTCCGCCTTTGCGTCTATCTTACTGTAATAGGAGAGTTAATCAGGCTGATAATTGTGTCAGTGACATAAAGCCATTTTGGGATATTCCAAAGTCTGCCTTTGCATCCGCCTTACTGTAATGGGAGATTTAATTAGTGTGTTTATTGTGTCGGTGACATAAACCCGGGTTTCCATGGACAATCCACCAAGCTCTGCCCCAGAAGTGGAAGAGATTGAGTGCACTGATGCCACTTATGGTTGAGAATGAGGACTTGGGAAGACCACCGTTGCTCATCTCTGATGATAATGACGAAACACAAGTGTCAACTGCTGCGGCTTTCTGCACTGTGCAGTCCGGCAAGGAGGGCAGGGGGTGAGGACTGGATGGAAGATGATGTGGAAGATCTCACATTGTATTCAGGTCATCAGAGTGACGTGTGCAGTTCGGAGGAAGAGGTGGGGGGTCACACAGCGCCAGCCGCACAGCAAAAGAGGGAGCAGGGTGCAAAACCACAGCAGCTGGCCCCTAGCCAGTACGCCTGCTACCAAGGGACAGAGCACACCAAAGCCAGCTCAAAAGATTTCCTTGGTGTGGCAGTTCATTAGGCAATGTGCTGACGACAAAACGCGGGTGGATTGCGTGCTATGCAGTCAGAGCCTGAAGCGAGGCATAAATGTTCTAAACCTGAGCAAAATATGCATTACCAGGCATCTAGCTGCAAAGCTTGAGCTGCAGTGGAGTAGACACTTGAAAAACCATGAAAGATCTGTGCTTCCTCTTCTCCTGCGGTCTTGGCTGATTCCTCCCCCTCTGGAGCGACAGGGCCACTTGGCACCCTGCAAAAGAGAGGATGTGACAGCAACACTACCACTACCACCAGTGTCACCGATCATCTCCACACTGTGCCATAGAAGTGTTTAGCTGTCCATCCGCCAAACACTGGAGAGAAAAAGGAAGCACCCCCCTACTCAACCGCGATCCCTGGCCCTGAATGCCAGAATTTCCAAATTCCTGGCCTTTGAAATGCTGCCATTCCATCTAGTGGAGACAGACAGTTTTAAAAACTTGATGATGGTGGCTCTCCCGCAGTATGTGTTTCCCACCCACCACTACTTTTCCAGGCAGGCCATCCCTACCCTGCATGAACAAGTGGTGGAAAAAAATCAATTGTATGCTGTGCAACGCCGTCAGTGGCCTGAGGCGGAAAGCGGTTTGCATCATGTCCTACTGCAACCGAGGATTGCTGGATGTTTCTTGGTGCCTCCCGTTTCCTCCTATTCCTTTTCTACTGCCTCCTCATCCTCAACGTAACACCTGCACCACCAACTGGCACAGTCAGGGAGAAATGACAGCAGTGAATGGTTTATGTCGCTGAGCCTCAAGCCCGGCCTGGTGGTGTGCAATAATCTCATAGCAGCTCCGGGCCAAGTCAGTTTGACATAGATCCCTTGCCTGGTGCATGTGCTGAATTTGGTGGTGTAGAGGTTCCTAAAGAATTACCTCGAGATGTCAGAGCTGCTGCAGAAAGTGTGGGCCATCTGTGGACACTTTCAGTGTTCTCACCCTGCTGCTGCTTGCTGCAGCGTAACTTCAGCCTTCCCACTCATTACCTCATATGCAACATACCCACAAGGTCGAACTCCTCCATGCACATGTTGGAGAGCCTGTGCAAGCAGCGGCGATAGTGGTGTTTTAGCTGCAGCACCCATGGGTGAGTTGCTCTGCGGAACAGCACCACTTCAATACCAACGAGGGGTCTCCATGCAGGATATGTGTGCTGTGTTGTGCTGTTTCGAGTACTCTACCAACATAGCCAGCATTGATGACACCGTCATCAGCGTTTCTATCCAACTTCTATGCCTCCTTGAAAAAACGCATCAGGCAATGATGGATGAGGATGTGGAACAGGAGGAAGATGAGGAGGATCAGGGATTGTTCCTACGTTTATCAGGTTTTCCACAGGTGGCTCAGAAAAAATCTGAAAAAAAAATGAAAGAAATTTTTTAAAAAATAAAATTGGTTAAAAAAATGGTGTTTACCTCCTCTGCCTCTTCCACCTACACCGCCACTTCCTCCTCCACTCAGACCTCCACCTCTTGGCTCAAGATTATTATTTTTTATTTTTATGTATTTTGTGTTATTTTAAGTAATTTCCCTATGCACATTTGTTTGTTGGCTAATTGTACTGCTCCTTTTGGTTCCTTTTGTAGCCCTCTAGCCTTTTCTATGACTTTTTACAGCCATTTTTCAGCCCCAAAGTTTGGGTCTCCATTGACTTCAATGGGGTTCGGGGTCAAGTTCGGTAGCCAAACCAAACTTTGAAACAAAGTTTGGCCGAACCTGTCGAACCCGAGCATCCACAGGTTGGCTCATCTCTATTGATGATCTAGCTTCAAGATAGGTAGTCAATAATTAGATTCTGGAAATACCCTTTAATATCAGTGTTATACTCCGATGATACAGCAGATGTGTTTCATCAGATCTTCTGGTAAGAGAAAGCGTAAGACAAGACAAGACAAGAACTTACATCTACGTATTTCTAAAGTGATCCTTCCCACAGGAAAACGCCAGGCTTATACTTACTCATGGGATTATGTCATACTACGCTCATAATTATACATCAGCCAAGAAATAAAATACACAAACAATTCTCAAGAGGAAAACGAATAGCCCACGGCCTGTATGAGTTAAAGGGGTTGTCCAAGTTATGGAAAAAAATATATAGCACTGTAAATCTGATGGGCAGCAATATATAACTAAGTTCAGCAAGTTTTAGGCAAAAAACTCTGAGAAACCAGCAGCTTTAGAAACACAAAGTATATGGGAAAGTTGTCATACCTGACAAGTTAGAAACATATAAAGAACAAAAAAATAACTCGGACAACCCCTTTAACCTTTACCATTAGAACTGTAACCAAACACATTAACCTTTATCAAACCAACATCATTAATCATAATAATGATAGCAATAAGGTCAGCCATAAACTCAAGCTCAACTACAAATTAGCTTCTTATAAATATGTTTTGCCCCAGGTTTACCAAAAGGCTATGACAGGAAAAAGATTAAAAAATAAAAAATAAAGAAAAACATGGATTCCACGTCCACAAGCTATGCACTGATCTTTGCTTCTCAGCATAATTAATAGAATACAGTATTTTGATCAAAGTGCATAAGTCCACTCACCTTTTTTTTCTAATCTATTTTTATTTTCTGGTTGCAGATTTATTTATTTTATTTCCTGAACATGTTTATGGGGCAGCCATCTTACCGGAGCTGTTCTTAACAGCATCTAGAAAGCATTAAGAAAATTGCTTTACGAGAGCCACATGGTCCATAGACATAATGGTATGGAGGACCTCATTGATTTCTATGGGGGATTTTTCACAAGAAGAGTTTTTACAAGAAAAGAATAGAAACGTTTTGAAAATCACCTACTGGGAATGGTGGATCCAGTCTTATCTATGCACAGTGCTGGTATCATTACATGCAGGATCAGAATGACGTATTAGCAGGTAACTGCAGTAAAGTGATCTGTATAGACCAAAAAATGGTGCCTATTATTAGGCTTAGTGGCCAGAGCGAAAACTGCAAGCTTTTGTTTAAACAAAATAAAAAAATAACATTATATAAAATTCTTTAAAACGTGATTTAAACAAGAGGTCATTTTCTGATTACACATTCCCT
Organism: Rhinella marina; assembly: GCA_900303285.1. Lineage (NCBI taxonomy): Eukaryota > Metazoa > Chordata > Amphibia > Anura > Bufonidae > Rhinella > Rhinella marina. The sequence continues at coordinate 59,683 of ONZH01028501.1, forward strand.
TTAAATCTATATAGCAACACAGACACAACTGTAGGAGTTGTAGGTCTCAATTGTAAAGTATAGTCGCAATTTGCTTAGTGTTTTTGGGGAGACTAAAATAGGAAAGGACCTTCTCAAAGCTGTTGCCATATGTTTAAAGGGAATCTATCCCCAGATTTCTGGACTTTGATTTGTTGGAATACATGAGTAATACTGCAGATAAGGCCTCATGCACACGAACGTATTTTGTTTCCGCGTCCGTTCCGTTTTTTTTTGCGGATAGGATGCGGACCCATTCATTTCAATGGGTCAGCAAAAAATGCGGACAGCACACCGTGTACTATCTGCATCAGTATGTCCGTTCCGTAGCACCGCAAAAAAAATAGAACATGTCCAATTCTTGTCCATTTTGCGGACAAGGATAGTCATTGTTACAATGGATCCGCAAAAAAAACGGAAATACGGATGCCATGCGGATGTCATCCATTTTTTTTGAAGATCCGCAATTTGCGGACCGCTAAACACATATGGTCGTGTGCATGTAACCTAAGAGTCCAGATCAGTATTTATTAATTTTCTTGCTGCACCCCCTTGCCGGGTGCTGTCAGCTCTCCAAGGTGTGCTTGAATACACAGTCAGGACTGCTGTACTCTGCTAAGATAATGGAGAGGACTCCTGTGTGCATGAACAGCAGTCCTGACAATGCATGTTAATGCAGCTAGGACAGTGCTCCAAATCTGGACTCCTTATCTGCAATATTATTTATGTATTAGTCCAAAATAGAGGTGACAGATTTCCTTTAAAAAATAACAATTGTCTAAAGTGACCCATACCGTTATCCCTCCTCCAGAAAGTTTTACAGTAGGCACTATACATTCGGATAGGTAATGTACTGTTCTCTGGGCAGATGTAACAGACAGATTTATCTATCCAATAGATAAACTATATAGTGATATTTTGATTTGTCAGCCCAGAGAATATGTTTCCACTGCTCCAGCATTCAGTAGCAGCATGTTTTACATCACTCCAGCTGAGACATGTCACTGCATATGATTGGGTGCAGTGAATGGCAGAGGTTAAGTACTTAAACCAACCTATCACCATTTCTTGTTGTCACATAAACAAGTTTTTTTCTAATTGTCAAGATGTAGCAGTCCGGACAATTTTATAGATCCACGTATAACTGAGCAGTCCTTATTTTAAATTATATATACTAAGAATGATTTTGACAAGCCAAGGGCTAGAGATGAGCGAAGTATTGGGAAATTCGCTTTGCTGAATTTTACAAAAAAAAAATAGCTTTGTGACGAATGACTTCATCATGAAGCGTATTCCTTTGTAAGCAGAGGGTGCAATGACAGGGAGCGGCGATTGCGCTGCCCCCCCTCATTGCACCCCTCAGATACCACGTTCATACATGATCACGACATCTGATAGGAATAATCCGGAGCAAAATAAAAAATAATAACAAAATCATACTTACCCTTAGGCTACATTCACACGTCAGTATGTGTGCACATCCTGGAAAACGGTCAGTTTTTTGCGGATCCGTTGTTCCGCAAAAAGCTCCGTTTTTCCAGGACATCCGTTCCATTTTTCCGTAAAAAACGGAAAGGATGTATCCATATGTCATCCGTTTTTTGCGGATCCGCAAAAAACGGAAGGATGAATAACATCTTTTTTTTTCACCCCTCCTGGAACGGAATCCGCAAATACGGATGACATGCGGATGCCTTTCCGCATGTCTTCCGCATTTTTTGCGGATCCATAGACTTTCATTGTGCTACGGACCGCAATTCGGGAGAAAAGTAGGACAGGAGGATTTCTGTTTGCGGATCCGCAAAACGGAACGGAACAGATTAACGGATGCGGACAACATACGGTGCAATGTCCGCAGATTATCAGGACCCATTGAAATGAATGGATCCGCAAAGTATCCGCAAAAAACGTCCGCAATTGCGGAACTGATGCGGATAGATTGCGGATGTTTTAAACGGACATGTGAATGTAGCCTAACCCTGATCCATTTGATCGTGAATAACCAGCCGCCGCCATTTTGATTGAAGATCTAGCGCATAATCTCTGCTGGCGTGGTGACATCATACGTCACTGTGCACGGGATTTCATGTGAGATCTTCAATCAAGATGGTGGCGCCCGGCTCCTCTCACTCAAATGGATGAGGTAAGGTTTATTTTTTTGTTATTTACATTATCTCAAGTCAAATCAATTCGTTACCACAAAGAATGAGGAAATTCATCTTTGCGGCAAATTGAATTTTCCCTGAAATTCGGATTGAATTCCAGTTCGATTCGCTCAACTCTACAAAGGGTATTTTCCCTGGCACTCTGTGATCTTCTTAACAGCTTTGACACTGTCCATGTTACTTAGACAGACAGCATCATGGCAGATTTACACATTTAGTGACCGTTCCTGAGATCTCAGACCTGGCAGAAATGACAATGGGGGAGCCAGATGCCCCAAATCGAGTAGCCCCAACCATGGGGCACCGTAAACCTTATTTGCATAAAAAGAAAAGGAAGCATTTTGCTACAGTATAGAAATTCATTTTCACAATAAAGTTTCAAAAGTTTTGGTAAATGAGGTTCTGTGTTCTTACAGGATCTGCTGCAACTCAGGAAGGCTCAGGTCTACCAGAGAAAAATCCACAGTTAGTAGCTCTTCATACTGGCCTACAGGGGAGCAAAAGCATGGAACACCTCCTTCAAGACACCTATTTGTACCTTCTTGACAGGGGTTGTCTGGATGAAAAAAAATCTTTAATAGAGAAAATTCACAATAATTGCACATTTTACGTTTATAACACAATGGGACACATAAGGCTATTAAACAACACAGTAAAGACTATGAATTTGCCCTGCAACCATTTTAGTTTCTATACCTCATTCTTTAAAAAATATTTTGTAAGGGAAGTACAGAGTAGGCATAAGAAGGAAGTAAATACGAGAAACAGAAATTGGTTGAACATCTGCAAGATACATTCTAGTTTCCCTCTCCCTAATTAAGATTCATACACACAGCCATGTCTGATTTCGGTCCCCAAACAACAGATCAGCAAAATACGGATTCCATGTGCGCTTTGCACTTTTTTTACTCTCTAGAAATCTATCTATCTATAAAAAGGATCATTCTCATCCAAAATACAGTCAAGAATTAACCTATAATTAGTCTTGATTGAGCACCGTAGTGCTCGGGTGCTCGGGTCGAACACTAGGCACCCCCTGCTCTGAAGAGGAGAGGGTATCTGGTTCATAGGAAAAAGTGAGAAAATGGTGGAAACACCACTGAAATGGTTTGGGAACAGCATGGGGAGGATGTCTGGATGCATCTTGGACTACAAAGTTGCTGCTGGGAAAGATGTTGTCCAAGTATTACGCCACTTTTACGGAATGACAAGAATACCTCCCAAAACCGAAGATAACATTGATTTTGGAGGAAATATTGTTAGGAAACATATATTGACTTGCACATAAAGCGCAAGTGCTGCCAAAAATTACAAGGAAGAGGCACTCCGATACAACCGGTATATCACATAAAGGAGGGCCTCATTCACATTGTGGTACAACTGTTCATGTCGTTGGACTCCTACACTCATAAAGCCTATGCACAAAGTGAAAGGGCTGCCAAAATTACAAGGAACAGGCACTCCAATACACAGATAATGTCACCTTGATTAACAGCAAAAATAAATACACAGCATTTCAGGTATTTAGGATACAAAAACGTTATAATGCACACGCAACACAGGTAATGTCTCCTTGATTAGCGGCAGAAAAAATAACACCAGATGTCAGGTATAAAGGATACAGAAACGTTAAAATGCACCTGCTGCGCAGGTGGTGTTTAGGTCAGGCAAACTTGCGTTATTTTTGGCCCAAAAGAAAAAAATATTGCAGCCAGATATAATAGCTCTTAAAAGGGCTTTTGTGTCTTTTCAACAGAAAAACTAGCCCTGCCTAGCCAATTTCTATCCCTACATTATCTGTCGCTCCTTGCAGCAGCTCTCCCTGACTAAGACTGAGCCTGGTCACATGTCACTGGGTGCTATATAGATGATGATGCGTTCCCGGCCAGCCAATCACTGTAATGCCAGTAGCCAACATGGCTACGGCATAACAGTGAATGCCAGTACCTCCCCGCACGCTAATTGGCTAAGTAGCGTGCGGGGAGGGGACTCAAGCATGGCGCTCGAGCATACGTGGTGTTTGGCCGAACACCACGATGTGCCGAGCATAGCCATGCTCGAACGAATATAGTATTCGGCCGAGCATGCTCGCTCAACACTACCTATAATCTGTGGAACCTCCACACAGATCTGCAAAAACAAGGGTGTGTGCATGGCCCCATCAAAATGAAATGTAAACAATAAAAGTCACAAATTTATGTGCAAAAATGTAGTGCGCCAAAATTTGCTACAATTTTTTTTTGCGAGAATTTTGGCTCTAATAGCATGATAAATCACCCCATTGATTTTTATTGTCCCTTTTGTTTTTATCATTTAATGTTGAGGCAGCCATTTTTTCAAAACTGACAACAGAAAGAACAGCTACCGTATATTGTTTGTCATGTTTGAATTATTTCAAATGCAATAGCTCGTCTGGTGGAGCCCAACCCCAAGCAGGTATTCCTTTCCTCGTTCTGGTAAACACATTACATCTGTTTAATATACCATGATTTATTATCTTCTCAGAAAATAGAAAGGCCTAATTTTACCATTAGTTTCCGAAAACGTTAATTTAAATGAAAACTGATATGGTTTTTCCTAATTTTAAAGGAAAATACATAAATTGCAGCCGCACACCGCTACCAGATAAAGCACAAAATGCCACAGTGATAGAAAATTCCAAAGCTCATGCTATGCTTGTTTAATAAATTAGAGACTCTTGGCAAATACATTTTGTACAAAATTATCTGAGCCCATTCACCACAATCGTCAAGGTGGTCTCTGCAGAATGGGAACCTAACACTTTGTCCTACCTGTTACGTACTAGTCTTGGCTTCCATATAATCAGGGGGTGTTTTGTTCCACATGCATGTAATGTCCACTTGCCTTTTGCCATTTCTGGTACTCCAGAAATCAGTACTCCATTTGGTCATGCACTCCTGACCAGCCCATTTGCCCCACAGGTGGTTTTTAATCAGTGCAACTATAAAGCCAAGTGATTCGGCATGCATGTTTGTGTCTGCACTCCTGAACTAGGGGAGGCCTTTGTAGTACCAGAAATGGCAAAAGGCAAGTGGACATTACATGCATGTGGAACAAAACACCCCCTGATTATATGGAAGCCAAGACTGGCACGTAACAGGTAGGACAAAGTGTTAGGTTCCCATTCTGCAGAGACCACCTTGACGATTGTGGTGAATGGGCTCAGATAATTTTGTACAAAATGTATTTGCCAAGAGTCTCTAATTTATTAAACAAGCATAGCATGAGCTTTGGAATATTCTATCACTGTGGCATTTTGTGCTTTATCTGGTAGCGGTGTGCGGCTGCAATTTATGTATTTTCCTTTGACTTGTATTTCGCCATAGCAACCAGCACCTGCACTCTGGGATGTGCTGACTGAAATTCCCTTTTTTTTTTCTTTGTAAGTTTGTACTGGAGGTGTGGCTACTCCATTTGGTCATGCACTCCTGACCAGCCCATTTGCCCCACAGGTGGTTTTTAATCAGTGCAACTATAAAGCCAAGTGATTCGGCATGCATGTTAGTGTCTGCACTCCTGAACTAGGGGAGGCCTTTGTAGTACCAGAAATGGCAAAAGGCAAGTGGACATTACATGCATGTGGAACAAAACACCCCCTGATTATATGGAAGCCAAGACTGGCACGTAACAGGTAGGACAAAGTGTTAGGTTCCCATTCTGCAGAGACCACCTTGACGATTGTGGTGAATGGGCTCAGATAATTTTGTACAAAATGTATTTGCCAAGAGTCTCTAATTTATTAAACAAGCATAGCATGAGCTTTGGAATATTCTATCACTGTGGCATTTTGTGCTTTATCTGGTAGCGGTGTGCGGCTGCAATTTATGTATTTTCCTTTGACATGTATTTAGCCATAGCAACCAGCACCTGCACTCTGGGATGTGCTGACTGAAATTCCCTTTTTTTTTTCCTAATTTTGCCTTTTTTTCTGTCAAAATGTCCCTCACTCCAAAATACTCTCTGATATATTTTTACAGAGGACTTAGGGGTTATGCACACAAATGTATTTTCTTTGCATGTCTGTGACGAATCCCGCACCTCTCAGCTCACCTGACGTCAACTGCGTTGAGCTTACACGGTGCAGTAACGTCACTGGTTATCAAGACGTGACATTACATCTCTCTAGCAGCACGTAAGGTCAGCTTGGTACAGTTTACACAGACACCTCCTGTCCACACAGGCACAGGAAGGCAGGGGGGTCAGCAGTAGTGGTCCACACACCTCCGACGTAACCCTACTCTCTCTCGCAACCCTGACAAGCTGAGAGAGCCTTTTCACTGCCCCAGTGAAACAACGCTTTCTCAGCCCGGTAGACTGCCACCAGTTCCTTGTTTAATGTAAGCCTGGTCTGCAGTAGCGTATAACTATGACAAACACGGACGTGAGGATTCGTGATCGAGATACAAGAACAGCACAAGATTAAATGATATATTTAATTGCCTTAAGGGCACACTAGATATAACATTATATACACCTAGAATAGATACAGTGGTCTGATGTGCAAATGCAGGTGGTATGATACAACAGGGTTAAATAGAGCAAAAGTCAGTTACCATGTAAATGAGTAGTCCATTGGATTATGATGGGTCCTGGGTTGCTGTAAGGCCTGGCCGTAATCACAATGGGGGCGGTGATGTCAGCAGTCTGTCCATGGTCCCTCCAAACACGCTACTCAATGTGAACCCCTTTCAGAGAAAGACGCTGGTCTTTGGCCTGGGTGGGCTTTTTCACCTGTAGCCAGCCACCCCCCTCCCTCCGGGAGGAGTTCACCCTCCCTTCCCAGTTCTGATAGCCAAAAGACCCACAAAACCCATTATGGCCCATAGCTCCAGAAGGGAAAGGTCACAGGGAAATGGTTCTGGTACCAACAGATCCGCCTGGGTTCCGGCTACAAGTGGAGACTAAACATGGTGCCGTTATTAGGTTCCTGCTTGGAGATCTTTATATCTCCCTTTCCTAGCATGTACAGCCAAACTACGACCAAGGGCATGACTGTCTTGGCTCCTGTGTCACAGATATGTAACTGGTTTATGCCTGTGATGGACGGGCAATTCATAATTCCTTGAACTCCCGGTTCCATGATGTCTGGGATTTTTTAGTGATCCGGGCAGCAACTGACAACGACTGCTGAAGGGCTTTTCCTGTAGGATGACATGGCCTCCGTGCTGTCTGATTGAGGTGTGAGATGTACACATGTGGCCTGCTTTGGAGGCAGGACCCCTGCGGTGTTTACTCCATCTGCTAGCTGACAACAAATTGGCTAGCATCAGATCATAATTCCACATTCCTCACAGTGTCCATTACATTTTTTTGCAGAACCATTCATTCCGTTTCCGTATGTCCATATTTCCGTTCCGCAAAAAGAAAGAACATGTCCTATTATTGCCCACATTACGGACAAGGATAGTACTGTTCTATTAGGGGCCAGCTGTTCTGTTCCGCATAATACGGAAGACACACGGACGTTGTCCGCATTTTTTGCAGATCCGTTTTCACGACCATACATATGGTCGTGTGCATGAGGCCTTATCCTCAGAATAGGTATCTGATCAGTATCAGTATCTGATCAGTGAGGGTCTCACACTTGGGATCCCTGCTATTCAGCTGTATGAGAGGGCAGTGGTAAAAGTTTGTAAAAGGATCAGAAGGACACAATGTATTCTTTCATTTACCTAGATGGTCAAAATAAGACTCCTTTTTGGGTGGGGTATCTCACAACGCCCATGTAATTATTTTTATTCAAGAGTTTTATTGAGTTTGTAAGTGAAGAAAAAAGTGAGGGCTCCATACCGTGCTGCTGACCTCAAATATCAGTCTGCAATGCATGGGCACCAGTCGTGTTCACTCCGTGCTGCAGATGTGGATCCGTTGACACGGATCGGAAACCCACATAAGCGTTTTTTAATGTGTCCATGAGCTTCCGATCTATGCCTCCGCGAAAGATAGGACATGTCTTATCTTTGGCCGTATCTTGTGGATTGTGGACCTATTCCATTCTTCTGATCCATCAGAAAAACTGAAAAAGAAAAAGAAAAAACTAATCATGTGCATCAGTTATGACAATAGAGAATTCGGACCAGCGATAAATATATATATATTTTCATAAGTGCATATCCATAAAGCAAAATTATAGAAATACAAAGATATATGGATATATAGTTGCACAACATGTAATAAGCAATAGGAGTAAAAGTAAATCTGGATATATGTGGCGCTATGCCGACTAAAGATAAAAAAGGAAGTCCTTAGTTACACATATTTGCAAATGCGTGATTATGCCCACTCACCAAACTTCACGGTAACTTCCTGTGGAGTGGGTCCCTACACTCATCTAAGCCTCTGTTCAGACTAAATCCAAGTCTCCATTATTCAGGGCGTGTGGAACCAGCTAAATAGGAATCCTATCAGGAAGTCCTGGGTGAATGGGCGTCGCTAGGTCCAAAAGGGTTTGCGGGGCCCATTATATAACAATAGAGAATTCGGACCAGCGATAAATATATATATATATTTCATAAGTGCATATCCATAAAGCAAAATTATAGAAATACAAAGATATATGGATATATAGTTGCACAACATGTAATAAGCAATAGGAGTAAAAGTAAATCTGGATATATGTGGCGCTATGCCGACTAAAGATAAAAAAGGAAGTCCTTAGTTACACATATTTGCAAATGCGTGATTATGCCCACTCACCAAACTTCACGGTAACTTCCTGTGGAGTGGGTCCCTACACTCATCTATGCCTCTGTTCAGACTAAATCCAAGTCTCCATTATTCAGGGCGTGTGGAACCAGCTAAATAGGAATCCTATCAGGAAGTCCTGGGTGAATGGGCGTCGCTAGGTCCAAAAGGGTTTGCGGGGCCCATTATATAACAATAGAGAATTCGGACCAGCGATAAATATATATATATTTTCATAAGTGCATATCCATAAAGCAAAATTATAGAAATACAAAGATATATGGATATATAGTTGCACAACATGTAATAAGCAATAGGAGTAAAAGTAAATCTGGATATATGTGGCGCTATGCCGACTAAAGATAAAAAAGGAAGTCCTTAGTTACACATATTTGCAAATGCGTGATTATGCCCACTCACCAAACTTCACGGTAACTTCCTGTGGAGTGGGTCCCTACACTCATCTATGCCTCTGTTCAGACTAAATCCAAGTCTCCATTATTCAGGGCGTGTGGAACCAGCTAAATAGGAATCCTATCAGGAAGTCCATCAGTTATGCACATTTGGCATCCGTTTGAGCCATTTCTGACTGACATCCATTTTTTTAGATGGAAAAAAGTGCTGCATGCACTACTTTCTTTCCTCTATAAAATGGATCTCACACGGAAATTGCTCAAACGGATGCCAAATGTGCATAACTAATGCACATGGTCCATTTTGTTACAGGATCAAATTTTGTCTTTATTTTTCTGTTCTGATGGATCAGAAGAACAGAAAAATAATGGTGACGTGAACTCTCCCTAAAGCCTCATTCACACAGTTCACTCAACACTAAGGCTCCATTCACACGTCCTGTTTTTCTTTCCTGATCCAATCCGCATCCGATCCGCAAATCATGCGGATAGGATGCTGATTCATTCACTTCAATGGGTCCTGAAAAAATGCGGACAGCACTCCGTATACTGTCCGCATCCGTTGTTCCGTTCCGTTATGCGGATCCGCAAATAAGATAGAGCTTGTCCTACTTTTGTCCGCATATGTGGTCCGTGATCCCATTATAGTCAATGGGTCATCCACATATCATCTTTTATGATATCATCTGTTGCGTACAATTGGTAAAAACGGAAGGTTTTTGCAGAAACACGGATCTGCAAAAAACGGACCGAAAATCTGGAAAAGTGAAATATGGACGTGTGAATGGAGCCTAAGGGCTCGTTAACACGACCGTGTGTGTTGTGGTCCGTTTTTCACTGATCCGTTGTTCCGTTTTTGTGTTCCGTTGTGTTTCCGTTTCCATTCCGTTCCGTGATTCCGCAAAAACTGTCCGTATGGCTTCAGTATGCTTTCCGTAGCTGTTCCTTGTTTTTGCGGAGATACAACGGAACAATGAATGAGTTAACTTTAGACTCTAGTACAAAATCACGGATCAGCAAAAACGGATGACACACGGAGGGTGTTCCGTATGCATTCTGTATTTTTGCGGAACCATTGACTTGAATGGAGCCACGGACCGTGATTTGCGGGCAATAATAGGACAATACTCATAATCTTGCGGAACGGAAATACGGACATACGGAAACAGAATGCACACGGAAGACCTTCCGTTTGTTTTGCAGACCCATTGAAATGAATGGTTCTGCATACGGTCCGCAAAAAAACGGAACGGACACAGAAAGAAAAATACGGTCGTGTGAACGAGCCCTAAGGCTACTTTCACACGAACGATATGTTTTGCGGTCCGCAAATTGCGGATCCGCAAAAACAACGGATGGCATCCGTGTGCATTCCGTATTTTACAGAACGAAACAGAACAGTACTATTCTTGTCTGTAATATGGATAAGGCCCCATTCACACGACCGTATGTTCATTTCCGTATCTTATCCGCATTTTTGCGGATAAGATGCGGAACCATATGGACCCATTCATTTTTCCATAGGAGAAAAAAAATGCGGAATGCACACCGCGTGCATTCCGCATCCGTATATTACGGAAGTTCTCCCGCAAAAAAGGGAAACACGTCCGTAGCCCCATTAAAGTCAATGGGTCCGCAAAATTACGGAACACTACGGAAGACTTTCCGTATGTCTTCCGTTCCGTTTTTATACGGACACGGAATACATACGGTCGTGTGAATGGGGCCTTAGAACAGGACATGTTCTACTTTTTTTGCCTGCCTACGGAACGGACATACGGACCCATAGAAAATGCGGACCCATACAAATGAATGGGTCCGCATTTTTCATGCAAAAAATGCGGATCGGAGTCCGCAAAAAATACGCTCGTGTGAAAGAGGCCTAATTGTGAGCAAATACCAGGATTGGAGCTTCCACAGACATAGGGTATAAGGGAAAGATCTGCATCTGTTCTGTGTTTAGAGCCGCACCTGGTTTTGGCTCAAAATTACTGATGGTCAAACACTGATGTGTGAATGAGGCATAAGGACAAATAAATGTCATTAAACTAGACAGCCAGGAACGGAAATAGAACATATGCCCACATAAAGAGGGGTTATAATGGCAATATGAAGATAAAATAATATAAAAAACTGAAGAAACAAGCGCTCCAAGGGTCACACATAAAACTAGGAAACAAGCGGTACAGTAAAGTGTGCTGTGGGTGGTTAATAGCTGCCTTCATGGACTTTGTAACTGACTATAATTCTTTCATACACACAGCTGGGATCAGTATGTGTACTCATGCTTCTCTGTAGAAGAAAACAATGCCTCCACAGTGCCTCCTACAGGCAACTATCCTGAAAGTCGACCAAAAAACACCCATTCATAAAAAGTCTTTGCTTACTTTTCCCAGAGATTATAGTCTTGAAATCTACCTACAGTCATGGCCAAAAGTTTTGAGAATGACACAAATATTATATTTTCACATGCTGTGCTGCCCTCTGGTTTTTATGTGTGTTTGTCAGATGTTTTTATCACATACAGAAATATAATTGCAATCATATTATGAGTAACAAAAGCTTATATTGACAGAATGAGTTAATGCAGCAAGTCAATATTTGCAGTGTTGACCCTTCTTCTCCCTGGCATGCTCTCAATCAACTTCTGGACCAAATCCTGACTGATAGCAGTCCATTCTTGCACAATCAATGCTTGCATTTTTTCAGAATTTGTAGGTTTTTGTTTGTCCACCCGTCTCTTGATGATTGACCACAAGTTCTCAATGGGATTAAGATCTGGAGAGTTTCCAGGCCATGGACCCAAAATCTCTATGTTTTGTTCCCTGAGTCATTTAGTTATCACCTTTGCTTTATGGCAAGGTGCTCCATCATGCTGGAAAAGGCATTGTTGATCGCCAAACTGCTCTTGGACGGTTGGGAGAAGTTGCTCTCGGTGGACATTCTGGTACCATTCTTTATTCATGTCTGTGTTTTTAGGCAAGACTGTGAGAGAGCCGATTCCCTTGGCTGAGAAGCAACCCCACACATGAATGGTTTCAGGATGCTTTACAGTTGGCATGAGACAAGACTGGTGGTAGCGCTCACCTCGTCTTCTCCGAATAAGCTGTTTTCCAGATGTCCCAAACAATCGAAAAGGGGATTCATCAGAGAAAATGACTTTACCCCAGTCCTCAGCAGTCCACTCCCTGTACCTTTTGCAGAATATCAGTCTGTCCCTGATGTTTTTTCTGGAGAGAAGTGGCTTCTTTGCTGCCCTCCTTGAGACCAGGCCTTGCTCCAAGAGTCTCCGCCTCACAGTGCGTGCAGATGCACTCACACCTGCCTGCTGCCATTCCTGAGCAAGCTCTGCACTTCTGGTAGCCCGATCCCGCAGCTGAAACACTTTTAAGAGATGGTCCTGGCGCTTGCTGGTCTTTCTTGGGCGCCCTGGAGCCTTTTTGGCAACAATGGAACCTCTCTCCTTGAAGTTCTTGATGATGCGATAGATTTTTGACTGAGGTGCAATCTTTCTAGCTGCGATACTCTTCCCTGTTAGGCCATTTTTGTGCAGTGCAATGATGACTGCACATGTTTCTTTAGAGATAACCATGGTTAACAGAAGAGAAACAATGATGCCAAGCACCAGCCTCCTTTTCAAGTGTCCAGTGGTGTCATTCTTACTTAATCATGACAGATTGATCTCCAGCCCTGTCCTCATCAACACCCACACCTGTGTTAATGGAGCAATCACTGAAACAATGTTAGCTGGTCCTTTTAAGGCAGGGCTGCAATGATGTTGAAATGTGTTTTGGGGGATAAAGTTCATTTTCTAGGCAAATATTGACTTTGCAAGTAATTGCTGTTAAGCTGATCACTCTTTATAACATTCTGGAGTATATGCAAATTGCCATTATAAAAACTGAAGCAGTAGACTTTGTAAAAATTAATATTTGTATCATTCTCAAAACTTTTGGCCATGACTGTACTAGCTGGACCTCTGCTCGGAGGATCAATAACTTTTAGGGTCCCTGCACATGGACGTGCATGCAGAAGATAGTTCAAATTTCTGCACCCAAACCGCACCAAAAACCACAATTGATAAAAGCAGTTTTTGGCGCGGATTTGATGCAGTGTTGCTGCAGGTCTCACCCTTTCTTTGAAAAGGATGAAATCCGCACCTACAACCAGACACATAATAGACACGCTGCAGATTTCTAAATCCGCACGGCAGGTCAATTTCTACACAGAGAAAAGAAGCAAAGTGCATGTATCCGTTCGGAAAAACCACTCGTTATCCGCAATGTGTGCAAATGGCCTTACAAGGGCTCATGCCCATGAGCATAACGGTTCAGTGCCCGAGCTGCAGACCGAATGCACAGGCACTGGCTGTGTGCACTCCATTTGCGGATGCGGGAACATTCGCTTGAATGGGTCCGCAATCCGCTATATATATCGCCAAAGATAGAACATGTTCTATCTTTTTGTAGCGCAGAGGCACGGACCCGAAAGCCCATGCTTTGCAGTGCCTCCACTTCGCAAAAGATAGGTGTCCTATCTTTGGTCCTATCTTATGGATTGCGGACCTATTCAAGTCAATGGGTTTGCATCCGCATGGTGGAGTGCACACGGCCAGTGCCCATATATTGCAGACCAACTGTTTACAGTCCGCAATACGGGCACTGAGCCCTTACGTTTGTGTGCATGAGCCCTAAGGCTGCAATAAATGGCAGTAATGAAAACTTCAGAATAAGGCTACTTTCACACTTTTTAATTCCGGTATTGAGACTCGACAGAGGATATCAATACCAGAATTAAACAGATCCGTTTTGATTTTTCGCATCAGGAAAAAAGACGGATCTGTAACAGAAAAAATCAGATCAGTAACTAAATACATTGAAAGTCAATGGGTGACAGATCTGTTTTTTTAGGCTCTTAAAAAAAAAAATGGATCTGTCGCCATTGACTTGCATTATTTTCAGTGCCGGATCTTTTTTTCCCCGTTTTTATTACCAGACACAAAACCGCAGCGGTCACAAAACAGAATGTCTTCCGTTCTGTCAGCATTCTGATGCATCATGGATGGATCTCTGTCTATTCAGAATGCATGAGGACTAAGCAGAAACAGAAAATAGTGGTGAGCGAAGCGGTCTTCGATACGAATTTCAGAAAAAATTTGATTCACCGTGAAGCTAAATTTCCTCATTCTTTGTGGTAATGAATGAAATGGCGGTAAAAATTTAAAAAAAATCATAGTTACCTAATCTAGTGTTTCACTGTACGGCGGCGGCCTCAGGAAGCGCACGGCGTCATAGCTATGATGCCGTGCGCTCCCGTCCTCTGGGGCAGCACAGGCCAGGCTTTCACGGCCCTTATCGGGCCGTGAAACACGGTCGTCTGAATGGGGCCAAAATCATAGTGTTTTACTATGATTTTCAGTAAGGCTAGGACCACATGGTGACGTGTCGCGCAACATGAAAATGGCACGAAATTACACCTAATGATTATCAATAGTAGCTCAGTGCCAAAAGCAACATTCTGCAACTGCAGCGCAACAGTTGCCGAAAATCCAATGGCTTTTTGCTTGCAATATGCACGCAACTTTGCCCACCCTAGACCCCAAGCATTGCGACATGTGAATTCTCTGCAATATGGCTGTGTGTTTACAGCCAAATCACAGCTCTAAAATAATTGTGTGAAACCACGTTGCACTTTTCTGAGACCTGCTAACGCACAACATGTGTAGCCCCAACCTGAAGGGTACATGCACATTCCTGCGTTTTGGATTTTGAAATCCATGGCATTTTCAAAAGTTGAGACCTAGGTCAAACCTGTGTATGTAACATATGAAGATTTTGGTGTGGAAACACAGTGAAAACCACATGAAAATCTGCGCAGGAAATGCTCATAAACTTTACTGCGGTGTGCATGTACCTTACGAGTCTCTGTTAAGTGCTGGCCCTGCTTCTCTTTGTCTTCCCTGTTCTTAATGACAGACAGATAGGAGAGAGTTAGACTACGCTGAGTAAGTGTATTGTGTAACCTGAATTTAACACTTACTGTCAGCGTTGCAGCTGTTTGCCTTTTTATCACATATTGTGCTGCGGCGAACCATATGACTGCACTGTTTTGCAGCACTTAGTTCTACTGAGCATGCGCCAGTTTTACACTGTACGTGATTGCTATATTATTCTGGATATCTCTTATCAACCCTTGTAAAGCTGGTTTCTTCACCATTACATTGTCATTCTTTTTACTACATCTGGCGTGCACTTGCAGTTTTAGTGAGTTTTCAGAAAGAATGTGCCAAGTCTGAAATAGTAAAGTAAAGTAAATGCATTCATTTACTAACCTCTTTATAAGTTTATGACCCAGGGAAGATAAAAAGTATGTATGTGTGCACTTTCCTTACTTTTTACACTACATAACGAACCACTTATGGATTGCGTAAGCTTTGAGCAGTTACATCACGTCGGCGGAGGAGGAGACTTTGGCCTGATGCCAGTTTCATGGAGAAAGCTACTGTAGCTTATCTTCAAATAACAGATACGTAGGGAAAGAGAAAAGAGGGAATCCCACACATGTTCACCACTCCCCTCCACTATAAATTAGCATTGATACTTCACACCCCTGTCACTTCTTACAGTCTTGTGAGGAACATCAGGTTTCTTTTTACTGGGCAATATCTTGCTGAAATATGTCTGTCTCTGTTCAAATTGAACATGAAGAAGAGGAGCGACTGGGGAACAAAAGGGATGTTTCCCAAAGTCTGGCCCCCAGAAGCAACACCCCTTTCATCATCTGTGTCATCTTAATTTCAGTAACTTTTGTTGGAACGCTTTCTTTCTGCATTTTACACCACCGCCCCATGGTAAGTCATTTGCAATAGTGTTTTTTTATTTATTTATTTTTTATTCTTCCAGATTTGCTTGATTTTGTGTTTTATTGCAAACACCCATGGGAAAAACCTAGCTGAAAAAGCTGTCAAAGAGAAATTACTTAATTTACTAATTTAATGCCTTTGATTCGCCAACATTTCTTCCCATCTGTCTTGTTTGAATGTATTTTTGTACTTGATGAAAAGACAGGGACTGGAAAAATTCTCGGAATGGCTCGTTCATCTGACTGGGGTTGGCAGAAATTCATGCATATCCTGCAGAACCAACCCCAGGGATCAGCAACCCTCAGCTGCTTTAAGACTACAACTCCCAGCATGAAAACATGCCTGGCTGTTCTCACCACATTCCTTAGAAGTGAATAGAGGATTCTGGGAGTTTAAGTTTCAGAACATCTGGAGTGCTGGAGGTTGCTGATCCATGCACTAAACCCATGTGTCATTTCCCTAAACCGACATTAAGCTGCAGGGCCCAAAAACAGGCGTAGAAAATGACGAATGAGACGAGCCTGCCAGCCTGTCCCCTCCCCTGCCATGCCCACAATTTGAGACCCGGCGTGAGCACCACCATCTGCACCTGAAATACAGTACATCTAAGGGCTTGTAAATGACCACCTATGTCTGTGCAGCCTCCACTCCTGATTTTGGCTCACAATCAGTGATAGAAATCACTGACTGTGTAAGGCCTCATGCACACGAATGTGTGCCGGCCGTGCCCGTGCTGCGGTCCGCAAACTGCGGTCCGCAATGCACGGGCACTGACCGTGAGGCCACCGCATGCGGATCGCGGACCCATTCACTTGAATGGGGTCCGCGATCCTCATCCGAGGGTCCGCACCACAAAAAAGTAGTGCATCCGTGGTGTTCCGATCCGTGCCTCCGCTCGGCATCTCGCGGATCGCGGACCCATTGAAGTAAATGGGTCCGCGATCCGTGATGCGGCCTGCACACGACCGGTGCCTGTTTATTGTGGACCCGCCGTATGCAGCCCGCAGCACGGCCACGGCCGGCACACATTCGTGTGCATGAGGCCTAAAGGCAACCTTATACCACAGAGCACATTTTACTGGAACCTTGAGGGCTTATGCACACGAATAGATATGAGCGAGCATACTCGTCCGAGCTTGGTGCTTGTTCGAGCATTAGGGTACTCGTAAGTGCTCGCTGCTCGGACGAGTATCTCGCCAAGCTCGAGGAAATGGCAACTTCCGCATCGTGCTTTTTTGGCGCCTAAAAACACAGCCAATCACAAGCCAGGAGACTCTGCATACCACCCAGCATCACGTGGGGCCCTTACATGTCGATAGCAGGGGTTGGCTGGCCTGATCAGGTGACCCTGGAATATACTACCGACTGGCCACGGTGCTCGGCTCAGATGCCGTCTGGATGTCGTTAGGGATAGAGCTGCTGCCTTTCAGGGACAGTGTTAGGGCCTGCATTTAGTTGTCTGTTAGGCAGGGATCACCCACAAAGAACCCAACAGCCCTTCTAAGGGCTAGAAGACATTTTTTTTTTTTTGTCACTTGGCTGGCTGGCACTAGTAGTGCAGCTATCGCCATATATAACCCCCTTTTTTTTATGTTATATCTCAGTGATACAAATCCATTGCACACAGCAGTGTGGAACCATTCTGTGTGTCACAGTTCAGTACACTCACTATTATCTGTCCAGGTGACACTTTCTGTATGTCACCGAATACAACCAAGTCATTTGCTGCCTGTCACGTGTATGGCTTCATCCCAAAAATCTCTGTGCGACATTTGTCTGGGTCGCAGTCTAAATAGCTACCGTCAGTAGGGTGTCAGTTAGCTCTACGATAGTTTCTGCACGTCACGTTCCCAAAAAAACAAAACTAAAAGAAAAAAATATTTTAAAAAAAATATAGAAAAAAAATTAGTTTTTTGTTGTTTTAGCTGAGTGATACAAATCCATTTCACACAGCTGCGTGTAACCTTTCTGTGTGACGCAGTTCAGCATACTCACTCCAAACCGTATATACTGTCCAGGTGACACTTTCTGTACGTCACAAAATTAAACCAGACTGAACAAGTTTGTGGGTTTCAGTACACCAGGCCCATTTATTTTATTTTTTTATAGAATACAATTATATACAGAAAATGTGGAACCCCAGGGCTAAGGTTCGAGGACGAGTATGAGGGCGTGGGCGTGGACAGTCAATTACTGCAGGGGGCAGAGGCCGTGGTCCTGGGCAGGGTGAGACAGTACCTGCTGATGAGGGAGCTGTGGAACGCCGCAGAGCTACACTCCCTAGCTTCATGTCTCAACTTACAGGGACACGTGGTAGAGGACTGTTGAAACCACAGCAGTGCGAACAGCTGATCTTGTGGATTGCAGATAATGCTTCAAGTAATTTGTCCGCCAGTCAGTCTTCCACGCAGTCCACCCACGTTACCCAAGGGAGCACTCCTCTGGCTCCTCCACCTCAACCATCTTCCCCCCAGTCTGCCCCCTCCCAGGAAAATTTGGAATGCGATCCGGTATACTCTCAGGAACTGTTTTCTGGACCCTTCCCAGAGTCACAAACCACTTCTCAGGTTGCTGCTGACCTCTTTCCCGATGCCCAAGTGTTCCAACTGTCGCAGTCTGTGGGTGATGATGATGATAATGACAATGTTGAGTTAGTGGAAGAAGTTTGTAAAGAGGTGTCGGACGATGAGGAGACACTGTTGTCAGACAGTGGTGAAGTTGTTGTAAGGGGAGGAATTCCGAGGGGGGAGCAGACTGAGGAATCGAAGGATGACGAGGTGACTGACCCGAGCTGGGTTGATATGCCGAGTGAAGACAGTGCTTCTGAGGCGAAGGTGAGTGCTGCACCAGAACAGGTTGTAAGAGGCAGTGGTGTGGCCAGAGGGAGAAGCAGGGCCAGAGCTGGTGCATCAGCAGCAACTGTTTCACGTAGTGAAGCTCCCGTGGCGAGGCCTAGATGTTCGCAAGTCTGGAGGTTCTTTAAAGAAAGTGAGGATGACCGACGGACTGTGGTGTGCAACCTGTGCCACACCAGGATCAGCAGGGGTGCCACCACTACTAGCCTAACCACCACCAGCATGCGCAGGCATATGAGTGCTAAACACCCCACTCAATGGAACCAAGGCCGTTCACCACCTCCTGCGGGTCACACCACTGCTCCTTCCCCTGTGTCACTCGCTGCCTCTGCTAGTCAACCCCCTGCGTCACTCGCTGCCTCTGCTAGTCAACCCCCTGCCCAGGACCCCGACACGAGCGCCTCCCGCCGGAAAACCACACCTTCGCCTCAACGATCCTCCACAGTGTCCACCAACGTGTCCCAGCGCAGCGTTCAGCTGTCTTTACAGCAGACGCTGGAGCGCAAGAGGAAATACAGTTCCACCCACCCACATGCCCAAGCCCTCAACGTCCACATCTCCAAATTGCTTAGCCTGGAGATGCTGCCCTATAGGCTGGTAGAGACCGAGGCCTTTCGCAATCTCATGGCGGTGGCTGCCCCTTGGTATTCCGTCCCCAGCCGCCACTATTTTTCCCGATGTGCCGTACCAGCCCTACACCAACACGTGTCAGAGAACATCATCCGTGCCCTGACCAACGCTGTTTCTTAGAAGGTCCACCTAACCACAGACACGTGGACAAGTGCTGCCGGGCAGGGACACTATATCTCACTGAAGGCACATTGGGTTAACTTGGTGGAGGCTGGGACCGAGAATGACCCTGGGGCCGCTCATGTACTGCCCACACCGAGGATTGCGGGGCCTACCTCGGTCATGGTCTCTCAGACGTACTATGCCTCCTCCTCCTCCGACCCCTCCTCCTCCACCGAATTACCATCCGTGGGCATGGCGCCTTCAGTCGGTAGCTCTAGGTGCAGCAGCAGTGCCGTGGGTAAGCGCCAGCAGGTG
The DNA here is from genome assembly GCA_900303285.1 of Rhinella marina. Classification (NCBI taxonomy): domain Eukaryota; kingdom Metazoa; phylum Chordata; class Amphibia; order Anura; family Bufonidae; genus Rhinella; species Rhinella marina. The sequence goes on from ONZH01028501.1 coordinate 79,748, forward strand.
GTGCTCAAACTGCTGAGCTTAGGTGACAAAAGGCACACCGCCCAAGAGCTGTTACAGGGCATCACGGCGCAGACCGATGTGTGGCTGGCACCGCTGAACCTGAAGCCAGGCATGGTTGTGTGTGACAACGGGCGTAACCTGGTGGCGGCTCTGCAACTCGGCAGACTGACACATGTGTCATGCCTGGCCCACGTGTTCAATCTAATAGTTCAGCGGTTCCTCAAGACATACCCCAATCTGTCTGATTTGCTCACCAAGGTGCGCCGCATCTGTGCGCATTTCCGCAAGTCGACCACAGATGCTGCCACTCTCAGGGCAGCGCAGCGGCGCCTACAACTGCCCGCTCACCGACTGTTGTGCGACGTGCCCACGAGATGGAATTCTACATTAAACATGTTATCCAGAGTTTACCAGCAGCGCAGAGCGATTGTAGACTGCCAGATGTCATCTTCCACCAGAACTGGTAGTCAGGTCTCTCAGATTCCTCAAGTCTACAATGAGGAGTGGACGTGGATGTCTGATATCTGCCAGGTGTTGAGCAACTTTGAGGAGTCAACACAGATGGTCAGCGGCGATGCCGCCATTATCAGCCTCACCATCCCGCTGCTTTGCCTGTTGAAAAACTCACTGCTCAGCATCAAGTCGGATGGTTTGCGCTTGTTGCAAGAGACGGTGGAGGAAGATACATCGCTTGATAGCCAGAGCACCTTCCGTTCTGTTTCTCAGCACGTATCGTAGGAGGGGGATGAGGATGATGAGGAGGAAGAGGATGAGAATGTCGGCGAAACAGTAGAGGGTACCAGTGCTCAGTCCTTAACTCTTGAGCGTGTATGGGCTGAAGAGGAGGACTTGGAGGAGGAGGAGGAGGAAATGGAGAGTCAGGCCAGTGAGGAGAGGGAATTCTTACGTGTTGGGACTCTGGCGCACATGGCAGACTTCATGTTAGGCTGCCTATCCCGTGACCCTCGCATTAGAAGAATTTTTTCAAACACCGATTACTGGGTGTTCACTCTCCTGGACCCAGGGTACAAGCAGAACCTTTCCACTCTCATCCCTGCAGAGGAAAGGAGTATGAGAGTGAATAGATATCAACAGGCCCTGGTGCACAAGCTGAAACAATTCTTTCCATCTGACGCCGCTAGCGGCAGAGGGCATGGTTCTGTGAGCCAAGTAGCGGGTTAGAGGAGGCGAGCAGGCAGCTTGACCAGCACTGGCAGGGGAACGCTCTCCAAGGCCTTTGCCAGTTTTATGTCACCCCAGCAAGACACTGTCACCTGTCCCCAGTCTAGGCAGAGTAGGGGGGAGCTGTACAGAAAGATGGTGAGGGAGTACCTAGCTGACCATACCAACGCCTGTAGCGATCACTCTGCTCCATACAACTACTGGGTTTCAAAGCTGGACACGTGGCCTGAACTGGCGCTGTACGCTTTGGAGGTGCTGGCCTACCCTGCCGCTAGCGTGCTGTCAGAGCGGGTATTCAGTGCAGCTGGTGGCGTCATCACCGATAAGCGTACACGCCTGTCAACTGACAGCGCTGACAGGCTGACGCTTATTAAAATGAACAAAGCCTGGATTTCACCGGAATTCAAATCTCCTCCGGGGGAAAGCAGCTAAAGATTTAAATAACTTATGTATCCGATTCCTCTTCTCTACTCCTCCTCCTACTCCTCCTCCTCCTCCTCCTACATATCGTCTTTGCCTAACGCTGACCCAAAAAACGCCATTTTTTAGAGGTCCAACTGGCACTCTTTTAGCACAATTTTTCAGGAGGGCCCCCTACAGGCCCTCTATTCAAACAATTTTTCCAGAGGTCCACCTACAGGCCCTCTCTCCAAAAAATTTTTCCGGAGGTCCACCTACAGGCCCTCTCTTCAAACAATTTTTCCGGTGGTCCACCTACAGGCCCTCTCTTCAAACAATTTTTCCGGAGGTCCACCTACAGACCCTCTCTTCAAACAATTTTTCCGGAGGTCCACCTACAGGCCCTCTCTTCAAACAATTTTTCCGGAGTTCCACCTACAGGCCCTCTGTTCAAACAATTTTTCCGGAGGTCCACCTACAGGCCCCTCTCCAATTCCAGTTTCCAGTTTTATTTGCGCAAACTGCATCCATTTTTATTTTTGGGATAGATGTGAAAAATAATATTACTTGCGAATCTATATTGCCCAACATTGGATACGGTAGCAAGTAGAAGACCAAACACATGCTGCCCACAGGGTTCCGCAAATTCCTGGTCCACCCGCAAATTCCTTGTCCACAATGTCAAGGAGGTCGAGGTTCTGTTGATGAGCAACAAGTCCTTCTGTACTGAAATCGCCGACAAAGTCTCCATCTAAGAACCTACAGACCATTGTGGAGAGAGCGGCACAGCTCGCCATCAAAGTGACGAACCCCAACGCCAGACTGCGCAGAGAAGATAACGAATAAATATCTCTGTAGTTATTTTTGCTAAATAAAAGTTAAATAAACCCCCCCAAAAAATTCATCTGTTCCTGTGCCTGTTCCACCCAAGTTGAATCTGTCCCATCCTGAGAAATTCCCCCCCAAGGAGTCCCCACTGTAACTTTCTTCCCATACAACTACCTCACCCCCCGACACCTGTGTCTCGCCATTGTCCACCACCTCCTCAGACAACACTGGTAAATCCCCACTGTCAGCACACGGAAACAGCAAAAGATCTTGCAAATTGGGGCAGAGAATGTTCTGGGCTAGCACATCAGGGAAGGGGTGACTATGGGGTTCCGTGACCACATGCAATATCCATTTAAAAGTCATGCCACACTTGATGTAGCTCATAATTGACAATTGTACCGGTTGATGCTAAATTTTTAAGTTGGGGTCCTGCGTCGTCATTCTAACTACACCCGGCTGTTGTCACCACCACACACGCTAGCCCAGGGGGCACTCCTCTGGCTCTTCCAGCGAAACCTCCTTCCCCCAGCCTGCCACCCCACCTACAGGCCCTCTCTCCAAACAATTTACTTCTTTGTCCTATCTTTCTCTCTCTCTCTCTCCCTCTCTCCAAACTATTTTTCCGGATAGCTGCCACATACGGTATTAAACTGAGTAGTATACATAGAAGACATACCACACTTGATCAATCTCATAATTTACGACTGTACCGGTTGATGCTAAATTTTTAAGTTGGGGTCCTGCGTCGTCATTCTAAGTACACCCGGCTGTTGTCACCACCACACACGCTAGCCCAGGGGGCACTCCTCTGGCTCTTCCAGCGAAACCTCCTTCCCCCCAGCCTGCCCCCCACCTACATGCCCTTTCTACAAACAATTTACCCGGATAGGGAACGTATTAGATATTGTACTGATGTTTTTTTTGTTTCTTCTTTTAATTGCCTCCTGACCTGTGATAGGCAGAGCATGGACACTTCCCCTTAGCTGCAGTGGGAAAGACACTCCCCTGGCCAGAGCAAGCTCTTTTTCCATTTTCCGTGGTCGAAAAATCCATAAAATATAAGGTCCTAAGATAGGGGACGTATACGGTATTAAACTGAGAAGAATCGATACTGCACCGGCTGATGCTAGAGTATTTCCAAATGCATTCTGGCTGTTGTCACCACCACACACGCTAGCCCAGGGGGCACTCCTCTGGCTCTTCCAGCGAAACCTCCTTCCCCCCAGCCTGCCACCCCACCTACAGGCCTTCTCTCCAAACAATTTACTTCTTTGTCCTATCTTTCTCTCTCTCTACAAACTATTTTTCCGGATAGCTGCCATATACAGTATTAAACTGAGTAGTATACATAGAAGACATACCACACTTGATCAATCTCATAATTTACGACTGTACCGGTTGATGCTAAATTTTTAAGTTGGGGTCCTGCGTCGTCATTCTAAGTACACCCGGCTGTTGTCACCACCACACACGCTAGCCCAGGGGGCACTCCTCTGGCTCTTCCAGCGAAACCTCCTTCCCCCCACCTACAGGCCCGCTCTCCAAACAATTTACCCGGGTAGGGGGACATATTAGATATTTTACTGATTTTTAATTGCCTTCTGCGATAGACAGGAATCGAACCCGGATCAACTGCTTGGGAAGTAGCTATGCTCACCACTATACCACCAGCAGCCACAGCAACTGATAAGAACAGATACTAAACTTGGTTTCAGCTGCAGTGCCAGCATGAGCAGTGGTGTCATCTGCAGGCGGTGATGGACCTTCGTTGCACCTAGTTGGGTGCTTCCCTAACATGTGATGGGTATTTGCCTCGCCTTTCTTGGTCTGGGTGAGCACAATTGCCATGAGGGTCACCACCAGGCTGTTGCCTGAGAATTTGGGGTAATGGTGGGATTAGGCAGCCTCAGAGGCATCCATGCATGCTGCCCCTGCTGTTTCCTGTCCATTTCCGTGGTGTTTCCATCATTTTCTGAGGTTTCCAGGTTTTCACCCAGCCTTCCAGAGGCAGAGCCTTGGTCCCCAGCAAAAAATGCTCGAGTCTCCCATTGACTTCAATGGGGTTCGTTACTCGAAACGAGCACCTGAGCATCGGGAAAAGTTCGACTCGAATAACGAGCACCCGAGCATTTTAGTGCTCGCTCATCTCTACACACGAATGTATTTTCTTTCCATGTCCTTTTTGTTTTTTTTGCAGACTGTATGCGGAATAACTCATTTCAATGGGTCTGCAAAAAAAACAGAAGGTACTCTGTGTGCATTGCATTTCTGTATGTCCGTATTTCCGTTCCGCAAAAAAATAGAACATGTCCTATTATTGTCCGCATTACGGACAAGGATAGTATTGTTCTGTTATGGACCAGCTGTTCCGTTCTGCAAAATACAGAATGCACACAGACGACATCCGTATTTTCTGTGGATCCGTTTTTGCGGACCGCAAAATAGATGCGGTCATGTGCATGAGGCCTTAGTCACATACTATATGGTTTCTATAGGGGGCTGACACACATAGTTTTGAGGCATGCAGTTATTTTTGCCAAAAGAAAACGCATTAAAAAAACACCTGACTTATCCAGCATTTTTTGTAGCCTTTTTAGGCCGCTTTCACAAGGGCGAGATTTTCACGCGGGTGCAATGCGGACACATTGCACCCGCACTGAATCCTGACCCATTCATTTCAATGGGGCTTTTCACATGAGTGATGTTTTTCACGCATCAGTTCGCCGTTAAGTGAAAATCGCAGCATGTTCTATATTCTGTGTTTTTCAAGCAGCCCTGGCCCCATTGAAGTGAATGGGGCTGCGTGAATCAAGCATTGCATCCGCAGGAAAGTGCGGATGCAATGGGTGATTCACTGATGGTTGCTTAGAGATGTTGTTTGTAAATATTCAGTTTTTTATCACGCGAGTGAAAAACGCATCAAAACGCCGCGCGGAAAAAACTGAACGAACGTACGCAATCGCAGTCAAAACTGACTGCGATTGCGTGCGGATATTCCGGAATGCATCCGGACTGAATCCACGACGGCCGTGTGAAAGAGGCCTAATGCATTATTCACATGTCAGTGTTCAGTCAGTGATTTCCACCAGTGATTGTAAGCGAAAACCATGATTGGAGCCTCCACAGAGATAAAATATAAGGGAAAGATCTACACCTGTTCTGTGCTTAGAGCTGCACCTGGTTTTGGCTTCAAATCACTGAAGGAAATCAATGACATGTGAATGAGGCATTATAGACTGCAGGGAGCATGAGTGCGGCGTGTCTGACCTTGTCAGTTCCTGGAGTTCTTTTCTTTCTAATATTAAAGTTGCACAGTCTCCAAATCGAGTCAATACGTCATTCCAATGAAAGATCAAAATAGTTAAAATATCTTGAAATACGCCAGGGTTAATAATAATTTTTAGTGGGGTTTTTTTGTCACGAAGGTAACATTTTGCAGGTATTGGCCACTGTTGGGGCTCATGCACACGAACAAATATATTTTTTGTCCGCATCTGATGCACTCTTTTTTTCAAGGGGGCCACTAAGAATGCGAACAGCACACCGTGCCTGTTCTGTGGCATCCACAAAAATACAGAACATGTCCTATTCTTGTCCACATTACGGACAAGGATAGGACTTCTCTATTATTGGCCGGCCGTTCCGTTTCGCAAAATGCAGAATGCACACGTGTTTTGCGGATCTGCAATTTGCGGACTACAAAACAGGCAACTGCCGTGTCCCTGAGCCCTTAGAGTGTATTCACACACAGCAGAATCCGTGGCGACATTTCTGCTGCCAAAAATGAGTTCTGTGTATGTGAATGGGGTTGCTTTGGTGAAAAGATGTAAACTTCTGCAAACTCCATACAGACGAAAGGAACAATCGCAACAAATCTGCCTTGTGTGCGTTCACAATACTACGTAGAGTCTATTGAGAGTGAACACGTGCACTCAGTGCGGCCTGTAGGGTTTATATTGGTTGCTAGGCTACATGACGATGCTCCGTGTCACATTTCCTTTCTTGTCCAATCCCTTTTCACTATCTGGCTGGGACTACGCTGAGACACTTTGTAGTGAGATTTTTTTAGTGTCAGCTATCTACAGCTGTGGGCCACAGGAGTCCAAAGAGTTAGGCCCCATTCACACGTCCGTATTTTTGCACATCCTGGAAAACGGTCAGTTTTTTGCAGATCCGTTGTTCCGCAAAAAACTCAGTTTTTCCAGGACATCCGTTCCGTCTTTCCATAAAAAACGGAAAGGATGTATCCATATGTCATCCGTTTTTTGCGGATCCGCAAAAAACGGAAGGATGAATGACATCTTTTATTTTTCACCCCTCCTGGAACGGAATCCGCAAATACGGATGACATGCGGATGACTTTCCGCATGTCTTCCGCATTTACGGACGTCCCATAGACTTGTATTGGGCTACGGACCGCAAAATCGGAGGAAAAGTAGGACAGGAGGATTTCTGTTTGCGGACAGTCGGAACAGACACACGGATGCGGACACCACACGGTGTACTGTCCGCATTTTTTCGGGACCCATTGAAATGAATGGATCCGCATCCTATCCGCATAATTGTCCGCAATTGCGGAAACGGATGCGGACACATTATACGGACGTGTGAATGGGGCCTTAGTCTGAGTTCACACTTCAGTTATTTGATCAGTTATTTCCATCAGTTATTTTGAACCAAAACCAATAGTGAAGTCTACCCAGAGTTCAGGTGTAATGGAAAGATCTGCTTCTGTTTTTGACCTGCATCTAGTTTTGGCTCACAATAACTGATGGAAATAACTGACCAAATAACTGAAGTGTGAACTCCGCCTTACTTGCAATTCAAGAGTTTCCCTCTGGAGTGCAGTACTAAGTACTAAGTACTTAATAGTACTAAGAGCTCGTGCACATAGCCGTAAGTGTTTTATGGTCCGCAAATTGTGCATGCCAGCATTTATTTTTTAGCTTCTGTAGAAATGTCCTATCTTTGCCGCAACACGAACAAGGAATGCGACATGCTCTATGTTTTTTTTTGTGGGACCACAGAACAGACGTGCGGATGAGTACAGCACACAAAGTGCTGTCCGCATCTTTTGCAGCCCCTTTGAAATGAATGAGTCCTACGGTCATGTGCATGAGCCTTAACAATGTAGGAATGGAGTAGTTATGAGTCTGTCATCTAACCCTCTATGAAATTATTTTCCGCTCCAAGACTTTAGCATAGAAACATCCCATGATCTTCCTTCCGTCTGTCCTTTGTATATGACTACGGATAAACATGGTAAAACTGATCTAATGTGAAACATCTTCCTTCAGGGAATCGTCATTCCACAAATGCAATTCTCATGAGTCACGTTGCTCCTTCAGTGAAAATAATTTTGTTTGCCAAAATAGCTGACATTATTTTATCACATTCCAACTCTTGCTTCTGTGACAAAGTTTGGTTCACAGAACACATATGTATTGCATACAGCTATGCCACAGAACAGTTTTATAAGCTCAGACCTACAAAATCTAAAGCTAACTATACCCATTAGGGCTCGTGCACATGAATGTGTGCCGGCCAGACCCATGCTGTGGACCACAAATTGCGGTCCGCAATGTACGGATGCAGACCGTAGGGCCGCCGTGTGCAGAAGCCATTCAACTGAATGGGGTCTGCGATCCGCATCCGACGGTCCATACCGTAAAAATGTAATGCATGCACTACTTTTTTGCGGTGCGGAGGCAATTAAAAAAGTATTCGGATCCAGGGGATTGTTTGAAAACTGTAGAAAAATGGCTGTTCTGTAATCTGATTTTTATAAATTAGCAAAAAGCCCAGATGAACACTTAAGTGTTAAAGGAGTAGTCCGGTTACCATAAATATAACTTATGCTTTAGACTAATTCATCATCAATAATTACCTAATATAATGTAAATTTCACATATTTACCATTTAGTTATAACAGTAGTTTCTTCCTCTGCTACCCACTGTGTTTCCTCATAAATTACCATGGCATTGACCTGTAGTTCTGAGCCTTTGTCAGGTCGAGCATGCTCATTGTGTTGCTATCTATTCTCTAGCTAAATGTGTGCTGCTGATTACTGAGTTGGCGGGGCGTGTCTGGACTGGAATATTAAGCATCCAATCAGTAATCATCAACACTCATTAACAAGCACAAGCTCACAGCAAGAAAGCTAGGCATTGTGGGGACTGTAGTTTTGTGAGGGAAGATCAGGTGCCATGACACTCATGTGTGCTGCAGGCTCACACCAGAGCTAGAGAAATGGATTGCAAGGTAAAATGAAGCTCTGGTTATATGTATAGGTATGGGTTCTTGTTGGGTCACAGCTTGCAGTCTTAATGCAGTTTTTCAAAAATTAAGTTACTTTACCGGAATACCCCTTTAAATCTGAATGACACAAAACTGTTCATTATATTTACTGTAAAGCAATAGTCTAATGTCTGTTTCTTTAAGCCTACCTGTTAAGTCTTGATTTATTTTCATTGTAGGTTAAAGACCTGTGTTATGCACACGCCACACTCCGTAAGTAATTTATTGCAGAACTATTACATTCCAGGAGCTTATCTGGTATAACTTCTTACATGAGTTGTTACATTATAATATGTATTTAAAATGTCAGTCAGATATATTACAAAACCATAATTGCGTAAAAGCTGAATACAGAGCTTGGGTATCTCCATCAGTCCCATAGAGTTGAATGGAGGGCTACGTGTACATGACCTCAAAGAATCGGAGAATCTTTTCTATGATACGTATGCCTTGGATCCTTCAAAAGGCCAGAGGATGTCATAGCAACAACAGCATCTGAGGGGTTAAAAGTCCATGATCAGCATTATCACTAATCATAGACTCTGCCACTGGTTTTCTGCTCCTTCGTGGGCGCCATCTTTAAAGACCCAACATCCACAATACAAACACAGTGGATTTTGGCAATGGGTTAAAAGTTGGCTCCCATTCAGCTTTTGTAGAATATGTGTAGTTCCTTCACCTAGCTGGTGGTGCTGGTGAATCTGGCCTAACTCCATTGGTGCACTTCTCCTATTTTTGATAGCCATCTCAACTCTTCCTCCCTTCTCTCAGTGTTACAGATAGCAGCAGGGAGGGGGAAGAGGTTGTTCACAGCAGAGTATGGAAAGGGGAGAAGCATACAAAGATAGCACCTCACAAAGGATGTAGATAGGGAAGAAAGCACACATAAGGCAGTTTATAGAGCAGGCATCCCCAAACTGCGGCCCTCCAGCTGTTGTAAAACTACAACTCCCACCATGCCCTGCTGTAGGCTAATAGTTGTAGGCCGTTCCGGGCATGCTGGGAGTTGTAGTTTTGGAACATCTGGAGGGCCACAGTTTGGGGATGCCTGTTATAGAGGATGACAGCAACCTTCTGGACATTCAGTATGTATTACCGGGAGAAGTACCACCACATGAGAAAAATATGAAACTAAGAGAAGGTTGCAAATGGAATTTTAGGTGGTTTGAAAATAAATGAACATTGCAAACTGATACATACAGCAGTGCAGCTTTTTTTTTATTTACTAACACATGTAAAGATTGGTTTTACCATGTCAGTGGTGTCCATGGACTTTACTAGTGCATCTCAATAAATAAGAATAGCACCAACAAGTTAATTTATTTCATTAATTCATTTCACCAAATGAAACTCATATATAATATAGATTCATTCCGCACAGAGTGATATATTATAAGTGTTTATTTCTTTTAATGTTGATGATTATGGCTTATAAGTTACTGAAAACCCAAAAGCCAGTATCTCAAAAAATTAGATTATATAAAACCAATTAAAACAATGATTTTTATTAAAGAAATGTTGGCCTACTGGAAAGTATGTACAGTATATGCACTCAATACTTGGTCGGGGCTCTTTTTGCATGAATGACTGCATCAATGCGGCATAGTTTGGAGGCGATCAGCCTGTGGCATTGCTGAGGTGTTAAAGAAACCCAGGTTGCTTTGATAGTGGTCTTCAGCTCATCTGCATTGTTGGGTCTGGTGTCTCTCACCTTCCTCTTGACAATACCCCATAGAAGGGGTATTAGTTCAGACGAGTTTTGTGGCAAATCAAGCACAGTGATAGAGTAGTTATTAAACCAGGTATTGCTACTTTTGGCAGTTTGGACAGATGCAAGTTCTGCTGGAAAATGAAATCATCATCTCCATAAAGCTTATCAGCAGAGAGAAGCATGAGATGCTCTAAAATTTCCTGGCAGACTGCACTGACTTTAGACTTGACATAACACATTGGACCAACACCAGCAGATAACATGGCTCACCAAACCATTAGTGACTATGGAAACTTCCCAGTGGACCTCAAGCAACTTGGACTGTGTGCCTCTTCACTCTTCCTCCAGCCTCTGCGACCTTGATTTCCTAATGAAATATCTGTGGGTCATGAGTGGTGTGACACAAGGAATATAACAGCTGTAGTCCATGTTCTGGATACGTCTGTGTGGTGGCTCTTGAAGCCCTTCTTCCAGCCATATTCCGCTCCTTGTGAATCTGCCCCAAATTCTTGAATAGCCTTTTCTTGGGAATCCTTTCAAGGCTGCGGTTATCCCTGTTGCTTGTCCACCTTTTTCTACCACACTTTTTCCTTCCGCTCAACTTATCCACTGATCACAAGAATGGGATCCCATACCCCATGCATCTCCGGAACTTCCATAGAAATGAATGGAGCAGTCACGCGCATGTGTGACTGGCCGCTCTGGTCATTTCAGGGGAGCTTAAGGGGGTACGGGGCCACCTGTTTTCATGATCGTGGGGGTCCCAGCAGTAGGCCCTTGTGGATAGAGGATGACTTTAACCAACTGGAATACCCTTTTAATATGCTTGGATACAGCACTCTGTGAACAGCCAGCTTCAGTTTTTTTCCCCTAAAATGGCGGCTGAATGTGTTACAAAGTGAAAGTAAAAAGCCCGGGAATGCAAGATCACCCATAATGCCGTGCAGCCAGCCAATCTGCAGACCAAAGCCCTATAAAATCTGAGCTCCTGCACGGTCTTCACCATTGTCCTATGAGCTGAGCATAAGGAGAGACCTAGGCAAGCACTCATGCGCTAGAGACTGTGTTGCTAAAAATGATTAATCGAAGAATATTGGAGAGGGAGAGTGCAAGGTAGTGCAGGGAGACTTATTCTGCATCAGTTTTATTTATTCCTACATTAACTTATTCCTACATCAGCCTTAAGGCCCCTTTCACACGAGCGTCACAGATTCAGTCCGGATGTGTTCAGGGTGCATTCCAGAAAACTTGCACCAATCCGCACACAATCGCAGTCAGTTTTGACTGCGATTGCGTACGTTCGTTCAGTTTTTTCCACGCGGGTGCAATGCGTATGGATGCATTTCGCACACGCATGATAAAAAACTGAATGTTTACAAACAACATCTCTAAGCAACCATCAGTGAATCACTTGCGTGCAGATGCAATGGGGATTTCACAAAGACCCATTCACTTCAATGGGGCCAGGGCTGCTTGAAAAACGCAGAATATAGAACATTCTGCGATTTTCACGCAACGGCGAACTGATGCATGAAACAATTCGCCCATGTGAAAAGACCCATTGAAATGAATGGGTCAGGATTCAGTGTGGGTGCAATGCGTTCGCATTACCTATGCCAACCTATACCATTCAGTCTGCACCCCTTAGGGGGGCCAGGTCTTAATGATGACCATCCTCATCTTTTGGTGGCTTTAATTCTTCCAAATCATACTTCAGCATCTCAATGTCCTAGAAAAGTCAGCAAGAAGCAGAGAAGAGGAGCTGAATGTTCCTGATGACATATTCTCATTGATATTAGGTGATGTGGAAAAGGTGGAAAAGCAGAAGGTAGAAGAAGGGATCCCACCTGTAGGGCAGGAGAGAGCTGTGTTCAGAGAAGTGGGTATGCCAGTGTTTATTGTCAAATAATCTTCAGGAGAGTGCAGGCCAGAACAGCAATAATTTGAATGTTGTCCCCCCCACCTAACCAGCCAAACCCCATACCAGCAACAGCCCCTGTTTAAAGGTGCCACATGGCTATTAACAATGAAGAAGGACTATAAAGTGTGGTCTTTATTATTATAGCAAAGGCAGCTGCAGGTTAATTGTCTGAGCGGTTCTTCACCACACATGGCTGCATGGCACAGTACGGCCGCTTTGTATGGCTGTACCCTGAGGTAGAGTGGCCTGGGTATGCCTGATTTAGACCAGTTCCAAATTGGAGTTTATCTTTTCCAACAGGCTGTTCCGGCAGAGGAACAGCCTGCCAGATCCGTACTACAGTTTGCACACGTGTGCTGCCGGAAGTTCACCTGGTTCCATTCAGTATAAAGGGGAGCGGCGGAGATCCGGTCGGAGCATGGCAAATATGCCAAGAGGCAGGCGGACAAATACTGCTGCATGCAATGACAAATTATTTAGGAACAAATTTGAATTTCTTGGATAACTTTGATGAAGTTGCCAAATCTAATTTTTGCCATATTCATCAACAGTAAAAGAAATAAACACATGAAATGAGTGTAACATGTGTAATGAATCTATATAATACATAAGTTTCACTATTTGAATTGAAGTACTGAAATAAATTAACTTTTTGATTATACTGTAATTTATTGAAATGCACTAGTAAAACTATTTCCATTACAGATCTTCAAGGCATATAGGATATCTCCAGAATAGAGTTTCCTGATCCCGGTCATGTCTAGTGATGCAGATATTGATGCATATTTTGTGGATCAAACAGGAATTTAATTGCAAAACATTATACAATCAATTGCTTTCTGACAATCCATGTATAGATATTTCATATTAAAAATTTTCTTAGGTGAGGCACCTGAAAATTATATTATTGGCTGGATGGTGTAACTGCATAAAATCATATGACTTTTAATTCTTTGCAGGTGAAGATAGTTCGGACTGGACGTGGAACACAGCTCTGTGTGCCGGCCAAATAAAAGAGAACAATACCTCTGTGACAATATTGAGTGCCGGAGTCTACTATTTAGACATTCAATTATTTTCCACTGACAATGATGGAATCACTGATATTACTCTGGAGGTGCCTACAAAGAGGAAAGTATATATTGGAGGCGCATTCAAAAGTTCTGTTAAAAACCACTCCTATGCCCGAATGAGTCAAATTCTTGCGCTAAATGAAGGAGACGAACTGACATTGTCATTAAATGGTAAAGGTTGCTTTTCAAACGACAGTCGAACCACTTACTGGAAGTTGTTAAAAGTTATAAGTTTATAAATATATGATGCATTTATGAAATATGCATATGACCACATCATGCAGATGTAGCACATGTCAAATTTTAAAGGGGTATGTACGTACTATACCTATAATGTATGTTATAACGTAAAGGCCCTAGAAAAAAACCCTAAAAGTGGCCACAAGTTGTAGGTGAGTCTGAATTGACAGAAGGTAAGGGGCAACACAAGTAGGCAGGGTCAGTAATTCCGTAGTGCAGTACAAAATACCGCCCCAGCAGAACCAAATACCATAGTACAGCATAAAATACTGCCCTGTTACCATCCTGAGAACGGTGATACAGTTGAATTCAGGAGGACATCTGGGGCTGCGGGCCAGATGCATAAGTACCTGATATTCCTAGCATTAATTAATGCTCAGAGCATTAGATCGTTATGAACCAAGCCAGTAGCCATGAGTAGGTCTCGGGCAGCTGCCTGTGTATTGGCCCACCGAGAAATTTCTTTGCAGGGTCCATGGCCAGTCCACCCAAGGGCCTGAAGCTTGTATTACACTGGCCGACATTTTGGCCGATAATTGCTAATGAGTGTTTACCTGAACGCATGTTAGCGATCATCTTGCAGTGTAATACTGCCACCACTCGTTCATTGGGCAATTCTGATTTTTAAGCATGCTTAAAAATCAGCACTTGCCAACAGCAGATTGTACTGTCTTATAGCGATCTGCCGCCGGCAAACCAGTAGACAGTATGGGGACAAGCGATGACAAGCGAGATTACTCCTCCCCATGTGGCGGAGGAATCCGCTGCATGTAATAGCAGCAGTCTACTCCGCTAGCTAGCAGGTGATTGCCGGGAACGCTTCCCTCCTGACAATTGCTTGTTGATCTTCCTAATACAGAAGATGAACCAACTTTAACAAATAATGATTGCAGCTTAATAAATTTAGTGCAAAGTACACCAACGCAGACTGAAGCAAAACTGGCTTCAAATATTCCCCTTATTTGGTTTGCTGTTACAGACAAATATACAAATGAAAGGCAAGCACTTCCAGACAGGCATGTGTTGTGTAACTCTCTGGGCCGCCTAGTGGTAGAAAGAGGTAAAAGCATGGCATACTTTATTTTTAGTCTGATCTCTGAAGAACACAAAATACACATCTTGATGTATTTTCTTATGAGGTCTCTTTAAAAAGTAAGACATGTAAATTTAAAAAAACATAATTCCTATTCATTTCCTATGAGTTCAGGCCCATTTTCTTGTCCTTCATGATCTATCGGTTCTTTTAAAGATTTGTTGCAAAAATTATTGCAGCTTTTCAATCACATCAGAATCATTCATAATGGAACAGAGTTTGCAGAAATATTTGTTCAGTTATCCACAAAATTACCCAAAGTTCATTTTTTCTTCAAGAACCACTGAGTTTTCAAAAAAACATTAGATATGTCATAGAGATATCTGAAAAGTTTTCATCAGCGGGGGTCTGAATACTGAGGCCTCCACGATCCCTAAAACAAGATGAGAGAAGCAGTCACATATCATACTCTCTCTTCTTGCTGCAGAGGTTGGAATCGAGATGTGCCCATAGACCCTCTATTGAGCCTGACCCCTAAAGTAAGGAGAGAGTGAGAAAAGTTTTTTGAAAACTCAGTGACTTTTTACATTCCTGACTTGTCATATTGGTAAATTTGTTGGGAAAATGTATCAGAAATGGATAGAAAGTGAATACTATCCTTGATCATTTTCTTCCATCAGCTCAGGATATTCCAATACACTGTTCAGGATACAAATGAATTGATTGTATTAAAATGTCTACTGATTTCAGTGCTAAACTGTGAAAAATATTTAGTGCACCGTTTTCTTAACCACTGGACCAAAAATGGTCTAAAAATTTGACATATGCTACATCTCACATTGCAGATAGTTAGTACTATACATAAATGATACGTATAGAAATAAGGAGATGGTTCATGGACAATGAAGATCACTGAGACCTCCTCAAGTCTCCTTTGCACATCAGTCATCTGATTGAAAGGAGATTTTTTCCAGCTTGTTGGAAAGTCTCCTAGTTCAAATGTTGACTGTCTAGCATTTGTATTAAATGCTATAATGCAATATCTGCAATTGTGAATGCATCATTACGCTTGCTTGCTAAAGGTATAGTATTGGGAAAACTTCAAACATTTGAAAAAAGTTTGGTCATTCCATTAGACTTCACTATGGTAAGTCACAGCCTCTGGACTTTTCTTGTGGCCAGTTATTTGTACAGTATTTATACTGTAAGATCTTTCCCTATACTTCCTTGCTGAATTCTTCTAATCTAGAAATATTCTCGTCATCTTGACTGTAAAACACGTTTTAGATCTAGCTAAGTATTTTCAATGCCTGGAGGCCATTCCTAAACCTTCATCTTTTGTTTCTAAAATTATTTGAATTTCGGTTTTAAAGTGAATTTGGAATCATTGTCTTGTAATTTCCTACGTTTGTGGGTTCAATTTACCGTCCTTTGGAAAATGGCATAAATTGTCAGTTGTATGGAGCAGCACTTAAAGAGGACCTTTCACCGCTCCTGACATGTCTGCTTTAATAGCTTCATGCATTCCCCATGTAATAATGATTCTGGAGCATCTATTCTTATGTCTCTATGTTGTGTCATTCCTTTATTTCTACTAGAAGTGATGAATGATTGCTAGCAGTCTGCAGTAAGGGTACAGAGGGGGAGGTAACCAGTCGGGGGGGTGTACCTGCACAGTTTCACTATCCAATCAATGTTGCCATTTTCAGACTAGGCAGGTACACAACCCCAACTGGTTACCTCCCCTCTGTACCCTTACTGCAGACTTCTAGCAATTCATTCATAACTTCTAGTAGAAATAATACAGGAATGGCACAACATAGAGTCATAAGACTAGATGCTCCAGAATTGTTATTACATGGGGAATGCACGAAGCTATTAAAACAGGCATGTCAGGAGTGGTGACAGGTCCTCTTTCAATATTGTATATTGTGATATTCTATCCAATAAGCATTGTATCTAAGTGTACGGAGGCACCATACGGTAACACTGGGAGTGCCTACAGCTCTGTAGTATGGAACCATTGTAGTCTCTGCACCTGTAAAAAAACTGATGACCTGTACAATCAAGTAAAAACTTGTATTTACTTCTTTGGCTTTCAAAACCATAATTTTTTTTACTTTGGGAAGAAAAATCACAAGCCTTGCTGTACGAATCACTATATCTCAGCTTCCCAGGAGGTTTAACTTTGTTAGGCATTAGACATTAGCTTTTCTGTAAGTTATAGAGTTGCAATATGGTCAATTATAGATAATGGTTTTGGTGATTTCGACATCCTGGTAAATGCTGTGCCTTGTCAATGTGTACAACTACTGCTTATTAAAGGTGCTTTATTTGATATTTTGGAAATATAAGAAAAATGTTTTGATAACGTTTTAAATGATAGTCTTTATGTAATTATGATGAAATATAGAATTGTATTGATAATACATTATATATGTAATTATTTAATGTAAGGCTAGATTCACATCTCCATTTGGTAAATCCAGTAGTCTGTTCTGGCAGAAAAGCAGACTACTGGAGCTGCCACATCCCAATTGACTATCCAGGGGCATAGCTAAAGGCTCATGGGCCCTGGTGCAAGGGTTCAGCATGGGCCCCGCTTCCCTCACTACTTTGTGTCCAGGGGGGAGGGAAGCACATAGCCTTCCTGTTGCCTGAGGCAAAAATTAAAATCCCCCCACCCCATGCCAAATTCTTGACCAAACCCCTTCCCTCCAGCCAGAGGTGTAACTTGACCTGCATGCACTATCTTTAATACCAGTGTCTTCTTATGTGGCAGAAGGGTCTTTGGGCCCCTTCAGGCTCCTGGGCCTGGTAGCGACTGCTACTTCTGCACCCGCTATAGCTACGCCCCTGATGGGATCTGGCAGGTTTCTGGCATAAATATCAGCTTTCTGCCCAAAAAATAATGCTGCATGCAGCTGTATTTTTCCAGCACAAAGACGGGATTTATGCTGAAATCCAACTGGATCCAATTATAGTGAATAGGGATCTGGCGGTGCCTGGCAGTGTCTTGCTATGCCAGATAAGGTAACTACAGTAGTCTGCTTCTATGCCAAAACAAAGTATATGATTTACCGAACGGAGATGTGAACCTGTGAAGCTGCTTAATATGTAAATATAAGTGTTTCGGCTACAAATAACTTAGATACAAAAATGGGCAAGCAAATAACTATTTGGAATATATCATATTTATTAGGTCACCATTAGGGATGAGGGAATCCTGCTCCATACAGTATTAGAACAAATTTTTTTTGTGAATCGACTTCGGATGTTTCATCGATTCACTCATCCCTATTAGTTCATCATATAAAACGTGATGAACTAATATGATATTATATTCCAAATAGTGATTTGCGAGCCTCTTTCTGTGGGTGATATATATATTCATCAGGTATCTTATGTGTTACTGTTGGTCCAAATCCAATTTTTTTGTTTATTTTACTAATAACTTGGCCAGGTTTACACAAAGATTGCAAGTTGGGGATTGTGGGTGGCTTTTTTTAAAGCAGCAGTTCTAGAAAATGCTCCTGAACATCTATAGATTCACTTCTATAGATGCACATGAATGCATGCAATATCACATTGAACATAGAAAAACTAATTAAAGTAATATGCATTTCAAGCCACTAATATGTATATCTTCGGACTTGGGGAAAAAAAACATAAATGCAAAAAAAATTAAACTACGAATCAAAAAAATCCCTTGTGCAAACCCTTGAAGTAGCCTAATTATGTATTTAGTTTCTTATTAATATATCTTATGCCTAAGAAATATTTTCAAAATGCACTGTATGGGAAATCCACAATCTGCGGGGGGCATGGCGTAGGCAGGGGAAAGGGCGGTCTGGCAGGCCAGTCTCATTTATCATTTTTTAAGCATGTTTTAGACATAGAAATGGTCTAAATCTACGCCAGCAAGGGAGCTGCTGTACATTTAGACAGGCAGTGGATACGCCAAAGTTATGTAGAGGCCGGCACCTCTTCCTAACTGTGGCACTGCCACCACCAGCGCAAAGGGTTATTAAGAATGGCGTCTAAAAAAACGGTCTTAATAAATGATCCCCTATGTCCACCACTTTGTTTCAATGCATCTGAAATGAAAAATGAATCCACTTTGCAATCGGTACTCGTGATTTATTTTTTTAAATGTATTTTTATGTCTACAACTCCCGTGCAGATTTATGTGCAGGATCAGACTATGCAGGGTTTCAGTGTAGTTTGTTACCATGTACATATGTACAGTTAGTCTGCATATTAGCTCTGTACACTACAATTACTCACTTTTTATTTAAGATTCATTTGTGCAATACAGAGAAAAATGCTTGTGAAGATGGACGCAGCCTTTAATATTTAAAGATTCATGAATGATTTTTTTAATATATTAGCCAACTGTACAATTTTTCAATCTATTTTATATGTATATTTACTTACTCTTTTTTTTTAATAAAAGATTTTGCATGGACTTGTTTCTTGATTATTTCTCATTCATAGATGTAACGAGCAGTGAGCATGGATCCTTAGTGCCAACTAACCAGTTTGACTTTAGGCTAAACCTAAGGGCATTGTCCTGGTGGTTCCCTAGTATTCACCCTTTAACCTCTGTACAAGGATCTGGAATTTTCCACAGAGGAACAAACAGGCCTATGCCTCCTGAAGTAATCCTATTGTAGTTGACAGCTAACCCATAGGGGTCAGAGACACCGGTATGAAGCACCAAAAACTCAGGCAAAAAGGATAGTCTGAACACAGTCCTAGGTTAGGGCAGGTTGAGTGTGTAGGTAGTCCAGGTAGCAGTTCCAAGGTCAGGCCAGGCAGAGTACAGTATGTGAATAGTCCAGGTAGCAGTTCTGAGGTGGGGGAAGGCAGGGTATGTGAGTAGTCCAGGCAGCAGTTCACAGACAGGAGATCTATAGTCCAGTTAAATGCAGTGGCTGATCAGCACCTTAATCATCATCTGGACAGGGAGCAAAAAGAAAAGATTAAAACTGTTGTGCAGGGGTTTTATATTGATGACCTACCCTCAGGATAAGTCAATATCAGTGGGGGTCCGACACCTGTGACCCCCATCAAGGAGGCAGAGCGCCACCTTTGGAGCTCGGACTTCTGGTAGCAGGACAATAAGCCCTGGCCCCAGGCTTAAGTTTCTAGACAAAATAATAAAATAGTGTCTGGATAAAGGTGCCAAACACCCAATGATGAACACCCATAAGCATGTCTAACCTGCTCCTCTGCAGGACGTTCTCTCTGATTTTCCGCTCTGGAGGGGCACAGCTTTAGGGCATGTGGCTCGGATCCAAGATGGCTGATTAAAGTCCTCTATGCCGGTACACAGTGAATGGAGCATTTCTGGGCCTTAGTACCAAGCAATGATGAATGTGAAACATCCACATAGAATCTAGTTACAGTAGCACACTGTGGCTGTAGATTCCCGTAAATTTCCTCCAGGAGGGCAATACAGTCACTTTTAGGGTCTGCACAACAATTATGAGATAATGAGATGCTATGTCATGGTGTAGCCCCTTGCTCCCTGTGGATCAATGGAGTGGAAATGTACATAGAAGCATGAAACCAGAAGAGAATGCATAAGTTTCTTTTTACTTAATGTAAAATATAACTTGTGGTACGGCCAGTAGGCAGCAAATTCAAAGTGCAGTTCCTGGCACCAGCAAATGAGGTTTGGCGGCAGGTTGGCTGGCAATGGAATAGCAAATGCAGACACTTGTGGATATAAGTGTTCATTGTAAGGTTCAGGTCTGAACTGTATCTGGTCTAGTGGTGGTTTAATTGATGGGTGTCTGAGCCATAGTTAATCACTTTACAGCAGTGTCTGTAATGTAGTATCTTTCTGTTCACTCTGCTGCCTTTGTCTCTTTTCAACTTTCTTGAAGTTGAAAAGACCTTGGTCTCTGTGGAATTGTGAATATTTTTCCAGGAGCAGAAGTTCTAGGGTATACTTCCTCTGATCTAGCTTGACAGGAACTCCCCTTCCTGGCAAGAAGCAGAACCAGCCTACAGTACCCCTACCAAGAAGGGTGGAGCAAGGTGATTATTACTGTTCCTGACATCCTTTTACCATCAATAACCCATCTGCTTGAATGCACAGCCAAAATATGAAGTACATAACAATACAGTAAAATAAAACAATTGCAGATAACCCAAGTGTGGGGTATTCCACATGGTATGCATCAGTGAATGGCAACAGGCAGGTACAATTGAATCGATGCAGCACAGGAAAAACTGCCCTATCATGTTCATGAGACTGAACTAGCTTCTGCTGCTTGTTTTAGTAGAGAATAAATTGATAAAAAATCCCAGCGGCTCACATTTCTTGTGTAATGGATTAAGGTGCACTAACCCTGGCACACCCTCTGCCGTGTAAAAGAGAAAATCTAAAACGTTACAATGGTAGGCACACTTAACATCTGGTGACCTGGAGATGTTGCATATATTGGGAAATCTCCATTAATATATGTGACATCTCCAGGTCACCAGATGTTAAGTTTGCCTACAATCCTAACTTTTTGTTTTAGCAGAGACAGTGGGATGTGAGTGTCTTGGGTGGAGAAGAGATGGACCTTCTGGTCAGACATGTGCGGGACAGGCCTTTGCTCACCAAAAGCTGCAACAAACTACATACAGTGTTTCCTGGTAATAAAGTAATTTAGCTTTCGGCAACAGAAAAAAATCCCCCATTTTGCTATGATAGGGAGGGTCTAAAAGCATGACCATCTGGTAATCATAATACTGCTTGATGGTAAAGATGTGCCTTTCATTACATAAGCAAGCAAGCAAACAACTTGTCATGCTCACAAGAATTCACAAGGGCTCATCCTCCTGCACAAGGGACTTCTCCTTCTCCTCTTCCTCCTCCACTAGTAGCTCCTTATCCTTCACTTCCTTCTCCATGGGACTTTGTCTGTGTGGGTCCCAACAAGCTACAGGGAGGTCAGAGATGTTCTTCCTCTGCCATTCCTTGTTGCATCAGCATGAGATAGTAATGTTAAACCAGACCTTGTAACTAAAGTGTAGAATAACACCAGGAGGTCACGTCAGATACTAAATGCTAAGAAGTCAGAGTCAAAGTCACAGACAGAATGTTAGCAATCCAGAAATCCAAAATGAAAGTGAAACTAATCATGAGAGGTGAGAAGACCAATCACAGGCAACTGTGGCTAGGAGTTGCCTGTTTAAATACCCTGCTAACAGAAAGCATGTGACGTCTGTGCAGAGCCTGATTAGTCCGGGGTCTCTGCTCCCTGTTAGGGTGACCAACCCCACTGTCTGCAGGTCTGATTACTATACCGACGGAGCGAGGGCATTGGCACCATGGCAGAGAGGCTGGGTTGGCTGAGGAAAAATAGTCAGATGAGTACATGACAACTTGCAACAGCATCAAGACAGTTCCAAATAATTCACATATTACTCTTGCAAAGGTGGCTGTAATTTCCAAATAAGGTGTACAGGATTAAAGATATGGTTGGCCAATCTGCATCCAAGTGTGAAGGGGGTATCAACAATGCTCCTCCTTTTATACGATCTATTGCAGCCATAGGGCCCTTGCACATGACCGTATGCGCTCTGAGACAATAGCCCCGCGGGCAGCCCGACTTGCACAGCATCATTGTCATCTATGATGCTGTGCGCTCCCATGCGCACGATCTATGCCGCTCTGGGACATATGGCCCGCTCATGGATCGTATGTCTCGGAGCGCATACGGTCGTGTGCAAGGGCCCTTAAATAGCAAAATACTTTACTGACTGCAGATTCTGGACATTTTGGGGTTCTTTCCTTTATCTCTCTCTTTCTGGAGTACTGTATATATGATGAGGTCTTTCATATAACACTTTCCTGACCGGCGCCGTACTAGTATGGCACTGGCCGGGTCTTTAAATATGGCGCCCTCTCCTGAGAGGAGCGATTTTCATAGCTGTAGGGTGCCGCTGTTTCATACAGCAGGCACCCTTGGCTAATGTGGACATTTAACACTTTAGACGGCGGCATCTGAGCGCTCTAAATACCTGAAGCACACACTTCCGGTAATGCTCTGGTTCTCCCGTACGCCCAGAGGTGGGATTCAAATTTTTAACAACAAGTTCCCTGCAACACACATACACATAAATACACCATATATACACTGCACACACATACCACACAACTTTAAAAAGCCTAGGGCCTCTTTCACGCGAATGTGATGGATTAGGTCAGGATGCGTTCAGGAAAACTTGCACCATTTTGCAAGCAAGTTATAAAAAACTGAAGGTTTACAAACAACATCTCTTAGCAACCATCAGTGAAAAAAGCATTGCATCCGCACTTGCTTCAGGATGCAATGCGTTTTTCACTGAAGCCCCATTCACTTCTATGTGACAAGGGCTGTGTGAAAAACGCAGAATATAGAACATGCTGCATTTTTCACGTAACGCAGAACTGATGTTCGTGTGAAAGGGCCTAAGGAGCTAAACTATCAGCAAAGCGTTAAGCAACACATTTTTTAAAGCGCTGACCCACACCTCTGCCTTTACCCAATGTACACGTCCCAACCCTGCCTAGTCTCCATTTTTCCCCCTACACAGTAGTTATGCTAGATCTGGGATGGTTGGGAGGTATGCATTCATAAACAGACTATATACACACTACAGTCACATAGTCACATATACAATATACACCCATATTTGATATACCATACAGGATATAAATTACACATAGGCTACACTTACAGTAGTTACAGTGCCTTGCGAAAGTATTCGGCCCCCTGGAACTTTTCAACCTTTTGCCACATTTCAGGCTTCAAACGAAAAGATATAACATTTTAAATTTTTGGTGAAGAATCAACAACAAGTGGGTCACAATTGTGAAGTGGAACGAAATTTATTGGATCATTTAAACTTTTTTTGTAATAATAAAACTGAAAAGTGGGGCGTGCAAAATTATTCGGCCCCCTTGCATTAATACTTTGTTGCACCGCCTTTTGCTGCGATTACAGCTGCAAGTCGCTTGGGGTATGTCTCTATCAGTTTTGCACATCTAGATATTGAAATTCTTGCCCATTCTTCCTTGCAAAACAGCTCGAGCTCTTTGAGCTTTGATGGAGAGCGTTTGTGAACAGCAGTTTTCAGCTCTTTCCACATATTCTCAATTGGATTCAGGTCTGGTCTTTGACTTGGCCATTCTAAGACCTGGATACGTTTATTTTTGAACCGTTCCATTGTAGAATTTGCTTCATGTTTGGGATCATTGTCCAACAGGTTTTCATCCAGAATGGTCCTGTATTTGGCTCCATCCATCTTCCCATCAATTTTAACAATCTTCCCTGTCCCTGCTGATGAAAAGCAGGCCCAAACCATGATGCTGCCACCACCATGTTTGACAGTGGGGATGGTGTGTTCAGGGTGATGAGCTGTGTTGCTTTTATGCCAAACATATCGTTTTGCATTGTTTCGGAAAAGGTGGATTTTGGTTTCATCTGACCAGAGCACCTTCTTCCATATGTTTGATGTGTCTCCCAGGTGGCTTGTGGCAAACTGTAAACGAGACTTTTTATGGATATCTTTGAGAAATGGCTTTCTTCTTGCCACTCTTCCATAAAGGCCAGATTTGTGAAGTGTTCGACTGATTGTTGCCCTATGGACAGACTCTCCCACCTCAGCTGTAGATCTCTGCAGTTCATCCAGAGTGATCATGGGCCTCTTGGCTGCATCTCTGATCAGTCTTCTCCTTGTTTGAGATGAAAGTTTAGAGGGACGGCCGGGTCTTGTTAGATTTGCAGTGGTCTGATACTCCTTCCATTTCAATATGATCGCTTGCACTGTGCTCCTTGGAATGTTTAAAGCTTGGGAAATCTTTTGGTATCCAAATCCGGCTTTAAACTTCTCCACAACAGTATCACGGACCTGCCTGGTGTGTTCCTTGGTTTTCATGCAGAACCCTGAGACTATCACCGAGCAGGTGCATTTATACGGAGACTTGATTACACACAGGTGTATTCTATTTATCTTCATCAGTCATTTAGGACAACATTGGATCATTCAGAGATTCTCAATGAACTTCTGGAGTGAGTTTTCTGAACTGAAAGTAAATGGGCCGAATAATTTTGCACGCCCAACTTTTCAGTTTTATTATTACAAAAAAAGTTTAAATGATCCAATAAATTTCGTTCCACTTCACAATTTTGACCCACTTGTTGTTGATTCTTCACCAAAAATTTAAAATGTTATATCTTTTTGTTTGAAGCCTAAAATGCTGAAAAGTTCAAGGGGGCGAATACTTTCGCAAGGCACTGTAACTTCTTCTTTTATATGATAGAAATTAATACTAGCAAAGACGTCTCTTGGTTTATTTTCTGTAATTTTTTTTAGGTTTGGGAAGCCTGTGTGCTCTATCTACAGTCAGATCTAGGGGAGACACTTCTGGTAGTAAGGCTTGCATAATATATTTGGATAATTCTCCTGGAGGGACTGATTCAGGAATTCCTCTAAATTTAACATTATTTTGTCTAGAATGATCCTCCAGATCAGCTATTTTTGCTTTAATGGCTGCAATATCATCTTCTTGGGAGTTGTGTGTGTCTACTAATATATTGTACGCACCTTCATATTCTGCCATTTTATTTTCAATGTGGCTTACTCTGTCTCCTAATACCTCTAGATCTGAAGAGATGGCGCTACACAATTGTGTGATATCATCCTTAATCGAGCCTTTCAAGGCCGTTAGCATTTTTTTCATTAAATCAACAGTTATAACTTCATTAGGTGCCAATATTCAAAAAGGGTCCAAAAACAGAGCCCGGGAACTATAGACCGGTAAGTTTAACATCTGTCGTGGGTAAACTGTTTGAGGGTTTTGTAAGAGATGCTATCTTGGAGTACCTCAATGAAAATAAGCAAATAACTCCATATGAGCATGGCTTCATGAGGGATCGGTCATGTCAAACCAATTTAATCAGTTTCTATGAGGAGGTAAGTTCTAGACTGGACCGCGGCAAATCAATGGATGTCGTATATCTGGACTTCTCCAAAGCATTTGACACGGTACCACATAAAAGGTTAGTATATAAAATGATAATGCTTAACCTGGGAGAAAATGTCTGTATGTGGGTAAGTAACTGGCTCAGTGATAGAAAACAGAAGGTGGTTATTAACGGCACATATTCAGATTGGGTCACTGTCACTAGTGGGGTACCACAGGGGTCAGTATTGAGCCCTATTCTCTTCAATATATTTATTAATAATCTTGTAGAAGGCTCGCACAGTAAAATATCAATTTTTGCAGATGACACTAAACTGTGTAAAGTAATTAACACAGAAGAGGACAGTACACTGTTACAGATGGATCTGGATAGACTGGAGGCTTGGGCAGAGAAGTGGCAGATGAGGTTTAACACTGGCAAATGTAAGGTTATGCATATGGGAAGGAATAATGCAAGTCACCAGTACATACTAAATGGTAAAATATTGGGTAACTCTGACATGGAAAAGGACCTAGGAATTTTAGTGAACAGCAAACTAAGCTGCAGAAACCAGTGTCAGACAGCTGCTGCCAAGGCCAATAAGATAATGGGTTGCATCAAAAGAGGCATAGATGCCCATGATGAGAACATAGTCTTGCCACTTTACAAATCACTAGTCAGACCACACATGGAGTATTGTGTACAGTTCTGGGCTCCTGTGAACAAGGCAGACATAGCAGGGCTGGAGAGGGTTCAGAGGAGGGCAACTAAAGTAATAACTGGAATGGGTGGACTACAGTACCCAGAAAGATTATCAAAATTAGGGTTATTCACTTTAGAAAAAAGACGACTGAGGGAAGATCTAATAGCTATGTATAAATATATCAGAGGTCAGTACAGAGATCTCTCCCATGATCTATTTATCCCCAGGACTGTGACGAGGGGACATCCTCTGCGTCTGGAGGAAAGAAGGTTTGTACACAAACATAGAAGAGGATTCTTTACGGTAAGAGCAGTAAGACTATGGAACTCTCTGCCTGAGGAGGTGGTAATGGTAAGTTCACTAAAGGAGTTCAAGAGAGGCCTGGATGAATTTTTGGAGGGTAATAATATTACAGGTTATAGTTACTAGAGAGGGGTCATTGATCCAGAGAGTAATTCTGATTGCCTGATTGGAGTCAGGAAGGAATTTTTTTCCCTAAAGTGGGGAAAATTGGCTTCTACCTCACAGGGGTTTTTTTTGCCTTCCTCTGGATCAACTTGTAGGAAAACAGGCCGAACTGGATGGACAGATGTCTTTTTTCGGCCTTATAAACTATGTTACTATGTTACTAGATGTAGGTATATGGGCAAACACCCCCATAGGGTGGGGAGATAAAGACACATATTTTCCTACCTCATGTTGAGTGGAATGATTGTTGTCCATCCTTGGTTTTGCTTTGCTGGACTCCTTTTATCTGAGGAGTCTGAATATATTGCATCATCTTCTTCCTCCAGTGTTTCCTGTTTCCTCCAGGGCCTGCTTGGCTTGATCTTGTGCTCCTGTAATTTTTATAGGCTGCTATAGCTACTGTGGATACTTCCCAGGCCGCTGGCTTTATATTCCTGGGCGTTTGAGAGGCTTTCCTCTGTGCCTTTGCTTCTTCTGTGAGCGCCAATGGGGAGCTGCTGCTATTGGAGGTGCGCGATGTGTGCTGCGCGGCCTTCTCCTTCCTGCCTCCCTCCGCCGCATGCAAGAAGTCGGCGAGATGTTTGGGCAGTTCTCTGCTTCTTCTGGTTTTCCCCATGGTGGGTATTTGTTGCTATAATAGCAATGGCCAATTCTATTGCTTTAATAACCTATTATCACAACTCAAAATGAGTACTTCATATTTCCATTAAAATCATATATTTTATTGAACATGATTAAAATTTAACAAAATAATCACCATTACATAATATACTGTAGTAGGGAGACCAAATTACAAAGCACCATGCATCTTAAAATCATTTCAACTGTATGAATCCTATAACCAAAGGTAACAGACTGTCTATTTAAAAAATTATGAAACCCTGCTGAAAGAGAGTAATATATTAGTAGTAAATGTTGCTGGCTGCAAACAACAATAAATATTCCCCAAGAAAAGGTGAAAAAAAAAATATATATATGGCAAATGAAATTAGCCTCTGTGGTAGGGTGGCTGCCCCACATATAAAAATGCAGTAAATATAGCCAGCACTTTTTCGCTATACATACGCTAATATAGTAAATCAGGGCAGAAAATAAGCCCCTATAGCAGTAGAATCATACCTAAAAACACACAGACATAGTGTGATCCAATAACACAACGTATAAAGAGGGTAGGTTGTATACAATAGTCCAAATTGCTGGCAGCAAACAACAGAGCTAAATCTAATTTAGCGCAATAGCAGAGTACATGACCAAAGTGGCCAAGGCTATTACTCCATGTGCAACAGATGCATAAAGTGCCTATTGCAATATCGGAATGAAACACCTACCCAGAAGTGAATGAAGTGATAGAGATGGCGCTTCCCCTCAACGCGCGTTTCGTGTTAGCTTCTTCAGGAGAAGAAAACATCATCATTAACCCTGGACCTGTAGATCAAAGTACAGACAGTGCAGCAGTTGCCGAGAGAGCGGAGCCACTAGGTGTAATGGTAACGCCGCCGTTGCTCCTAGAGGCTCATTTGCATATATTAAATATAATTTTTTTCAGCAACATGGGCACATATGGACATGGGACCAACACAGATGCCTTCAGCTGCCAAGCACACATGCAGCAGTTCAGCCAGTGTCATAGGTACAAATCTGCTGACAGGTGCCCTTTTAATGCCTTGGGCCTTATGTAGTATACACATGCTGATTTTGCCATGATTCACTTTGGATTTTGTCACAGAATCACAGCAAAATCCAGTAAAGAAATTCCACTGAGGAAAAACCACCCAGTATACACATAGATTTATAGGGAAACTTGCCAGATTTTAGGTTCTTATTATGCAGGTGTCAGAGTTCGTACACTCAGTGTGAATTGGACTGTGTTAACCAGCTGACGCCTAGTCTCTTGCTAACCCTATTCACACTTCTAATGCCCCTTTCACACGAGCGGGAGACTCGCATGTCTCCCGCAACGCATCTACAGGGCTGGACTCGGCACGGACAGGGATCGCATAGCATTATATGCAATCCCAGTCAGTGACGGAGTCCAGCCCTGTAGATGCGTTACGGGAGACATGCGAGTCTCCCGCTCGTGTGAAAGGGGCATAACTCTGCTAGGCAGTCGACGCCTAGTCTCTTTGTACCTTGTTCACACTTCTACTCATCTGCTAGGCAGTCGACGCCCGGCCTCATGTTTTGTCCTGTTCATGTTGGGTTAATTCTCAGGTGTTGATGATCGGGCTTCTGGAGCTTGGTCCATTCAGAGCACAGGAGTGGGATCTCTGGTTGCATAAATACTCCTCTCTCCCTCCAGTGCATTTCCAATGTTTGATTGTCCCTTGTGGCTCATCACCAGCGTTTACCCTTGTGCTTGATTCCTGTGTTTGACCTGTGGATTTGTATCTTGGACTTCGTCTTCTGCCTGCTGATTCGGTACCTTCTACTCTCCTGTGTTTTGACCCCGGCCTGTATATTGGACTAGCTCTTGGATTGTGATTTTGCCTGTTTATGCTCTCTCGTTGCCAACCTTGGACTGTTAACTACTCTTCTGTGTTACCTGTTTGTTTAGTCAGTCTGTCCTTCCAACTCCCCGCTCCCTAGCCAGTACAGGGTTTTGTCGTCCAGTTGTCGCCCTACGATCTACCGTAGGGGGGCAATAGGCAGGGACAGGGGTTGTGGGAAGCTCAGGGTCTGCCACCCTTCTCAAACCCCCAGACTCCCTGACAGCAGGTTTGTGAAGGCCACACAGAGACCTAAGCATAGGGGCTTAACTACCATAGCAGCAGACCATGCGACTGCTATGGGGCCCAGGGAAAGAGGGGGCCCAGTCTAAGTTGGGATCATCACCTCTTCTACTGGAGGTGAAAACTTGGTCAGGACTCTACCCTCTAAAGGAACAACTTTTAGAAAATGAGGCAGTTGAATAATGGCCCAAGGGTCATTGAAAAGGGTTTAGGCAGAAACCCTTCTGTCCTGTGTAGGGGGCCTGGTTTGATCCTTGCTATGGGACCCTTACTTCTCTATGTACTCCACTGCCTAAGCATATATGCACACCATAGCTTCATATTGACTGTAAACACTGGCGTAGCTATAGGGTTCGCAGAGGTCGCAGCTGCGACCGGGCCCCTAAGCCATAAGTGCTCTACTAATTACCTATTTTTCATTTTATAAGATGCAGTGCATCTTATAAAGCGAACACTAGTGAGCTCTCCACATTGGAAGCTCTCACTTGCCTGCAGGAGGAGGGGGAGAGAAGCGCTGCCAGCGCTGTACTCACTCAAGTCACCCCTCCTCTTTGGTCTCCTCCAGGCCAGCGCGTTCATGTGCAGTTCCTTCTCCTGCACTAGATGGCTCTCCTCCAGAGTGAGCAGCAAGCCCCTCCCCCCAGCAAGTACAGTAGTGAGCTGAGGACTGAGGACCTTTGGTGATGTCACAGTCACCTGATTAAGGTTCTTCAGACAAGCAGGGCACAGGGGGAGGACTGAACTTGGTGTGAAGAGGGTAAGTGTCATCTATCTGTGTGATGTGTGTGTTGGGGTCATCTCTATGTGTGTGATGTGTGTGTTGGGGTCATCTCTATGTGTGTGATGTGTGTATAGGGGTCATCTCTATGTGTGATGCGTGTAAGAGTCATCTCTGTGTGATGTGTGTTTAGGGGTCATCCCTATGTGTGATGCGTGTAAGAGTCATCTCTGTGTGATGTGTGTTGGGGTCATCTCTATGTGTGTGGTGTGTGTGTTGGGGTCATCTCTATGTGTGTGATGTGTGTATAGGGGTCATCTCTGTGTGTGATGTGTGTATAGGGTGTCATTTATATAGTGTGGTGTGTATAGGGTGTCCTCTGATTAATGCGGTGTGTGTATAGGGTGTCATATATATAGTGTGGTGTGTATAGGGTGCCTCTGTATAGTGTGGTATGTGTGTATAGGATGTCCTCCGTATAGTGTGGTGTTTGAATATAGGGTGTCATCTATATATAGTGTCTTGTGTATAGGGTGTCATCTATATAGTGTGGTGTGTATAGGGTGCCTCTCTGTAGTGCGGTGTGTGTGTGTATAGAGTGTCCTCTGTATAGTGTGGTGTATGTGTATAGGGTGCTTCTCTATAGTGCGGTGTGTGTGTATAGGGTGTCCTGTATAGTGCAGTGTGTGTATAGGGTGTCATCTATATAGTGCAGTGTGTGTATAGAGTGTCCTTTGTATAGTGCGGTGTGTCTGTGTATAGGGTGTCCTCTGTATACTGTGGTGTGTCTGTGTATAGGGTGTCATCTATGTAGTGCAGTGTGTATATAGGGTGTCCTCTGTATAGTGGAGTGTGTGTGTGTATAGGGTGTTCTCTGTATAGTGCGGTGTGCGTGTATAGGGTGTCCTCTGTATAGTGCGGTGTGTGTGTATAGGGTGTCCTCTGTATAGTGTGGTGTGTGTATAGGGTGTCCTCTGTATAGTGTGGTGTGTGTGTGTATAGGGTGTCCTCTGTATAGTGTGGTGTGTGTATAGGGTGTCCTCTGTATAGTGTGGTGTGTGTATAGGGTGTCCTCTGTATAGTGCGGTGTGTGTGTATAGGGTGTCCTCTGTATAGTGCGGTGTGTGTGTATAGGGTGTCCTCTGTATAGTGTGGTGTATGTGTATAGGGTGTCCTCTGTATAGTGGAGTGTGTGTATAGGGTGCCTCTGTATAGTGCACTGTGTGTATAGGGTGCCTCTGTATAGTGCACTGTGTGTATAGGGTGTCCTCTGTATAGTGCTGTGTGTATAGGGTGTCCTCTGTATAGTGCGGTGTCTGTGAATAGGGTGTCCTCTGTATAGTGCGGTGTGCGTGTATATAGGGTGTCATCTATGTAGTGGGGAGTGTGCATATGGTGTTCTCTATATAAAGAGAAGTATTGGGGGCTATGGGGAACATGATTACTAGTATGGGCACAATGTGGGCATTATTCCTAATTGGAGGCACTGTTAACACTATGCACTATGGGAGATAATTGTTTCTATTGGGACTTTGGGAAGCATTATTACAGTGGGGGGCACCCTTGCACATTAATTTTTGGGTGACATTTACACTATTAGTATCAGTGACACTATTTGCCGGGTGCAGTTATTTATTTTTATGGCACTCTGTGCTAATAATTATTGAAGGGGCACTATCTATGTGGTACTAGTATTTTCAGGGGGTCTGTTTCTTGCAGTATAGTATTGGGGAGCACAGTGGGCACAGTATTGGGGGTGGCAGGATGGGGTGTTCAGAAGGTGGGAGGAAGATGGTAGAAAAGTAGGAAACTAAGATGTCTGTTTGTCAAGCTCTGCAGATACGAGAGATAGCTGAAAGAAATCATGGTGGTCTGGTCTGAATAGAGAAGATGAGGTAAGAGAACATCAGAAGAGACATCACTGGATGTTAGAGATATGTAGTACTGTGTTACCCTGTATGTTCTAGAGCTCTATATGTAATATTTTCCAACTATGTCTTTAAAGGGGTTATATGACCCCTATAATGACCCCCCCTCCCCCCAAGCTCCTGCCCCTCATGTAGATTATACTGTTATAGCAGGCTGCGACGGGGACGAGCTTGCCAATTGTCGCCAGTAATGCTGGGAGGCCCCCCCCCCCCAATGTCACTGGATGTTTTGATACACGTAACGGGGAGATGCAATGGCGGCCATGCGGGGATCAGGAGCGATGCGGGTGCAGAGGAGCGTGGTAAGTATAATCCATTTGAGAGGCCTGGGCATTGGGGTTCATGTTTTAGATGTTGTATAACCCCTTTTAACAGTAGGGTTTGAACCAGGGGTTAGGTTGATAATTTGGAATGGGGGAGGGGTTGCCATTTCCATTTTTGCCTCCGGCAGCAGAAAGGCTAAATGCACCCCTGCCCCTGGCTACAAAGCACTGAATGAAGGGGGGGAGCCCAAGCTGAACTCTTGCACCAGGGCCCATGAGCAATTAGCTATGCCCCTAACTGCAAACATTAAAAAAAACCTTAATGATGTAGTTTAATTTACATGTCTGTATCAAAGGTTAAGGCAAAATGTCTCTTAGGAAATATTTATTCAACAAAGTTCCTCTAAAGGTTCTGGATTTGAGTAGCTTCAAGTATGTACCCACCGTAAAATAAAGGACATGAATTTTACTGTGTGGGTAAAATCGGATGTAATCATATGAGAGGAAGTTATAAATTTAGCATCCTCTTATATTTTATTTGGAGTGTTAGTAACAGCTGTAGCACAGTGAGTGACACAAGAAACTAGTCTGACTGCCAATTTTCAAGTAAAACTAGGTTTTCACAAAGACTGTGG
The DNA here is from genome assembly GCA_900303285.1 of Rhinella marina. Lineage (NCBI taxonomy): Eukaryota > Metazoa > Chordata > Amphibia > Anura > Bufonidae > Rhinella > Rhinella marina. Next base: position 112,832 of record ONZH01028501.1, read on the forward strand.
AATTTTTCCCACCAAAGTTAGGATCATGTCCTACAAAGAGCAAAACTTCTACAAAACCTTAATTTTAGATTTACGTACCTCTCTCGCTCATCTCTAGTTAGAAAGTGTCTCAACATGTTAAAGGGGTGTGCAGCCGGAAATATTAATAATGGACTATTCTCAGATCATCAATATCTGATCAGTGGACTCCCGGCATCAATGGTGGATAATAATAGGGGAGTTTGGGTCAGTAGTTCAGGGCCCAACTTTTCTCTGTGGCCCATCACTGCCAAAAACACCAATTACAGTATAAGGAGGGAGAGCTGTGATTCTCAAAGAAAAGACCTTTTTGACGTCATCACCACGTATGGATGTTACTGGTCACATGGTGATGATGTCATCACAGGTCTGATCTCTCCAGCAGTACCCGGTGTTACTGCAGGGAAAATTTGCCATAGTTTTATGGAGTTTTTTGTGACAATTACATCAGGAAAAGGAGTACTGCATACTATGTGGTGTTATACTATATACTGTGGGACTACTGCATAGTGTAGGGTGCTATACTGCATACTGTGGGGTACTATATATTGCGGAGTGTTATACAGTACTATATAATGTATACTGCGGAATGTTATACTATATATTGCAGGCTGTCATATACTGTATTTGGTGGGGTGTTATTATATATACTGTATATTGTGGGTTTTATACACTACTGTATATTGTGGGGTGTTATATACTATATACTGTAATGTGTTATACTATATACTGTATATTGTGGGACAGGGGAGTAGCTAAAGGTTCATGGGCCCTGGTGCAAGAGTTCAGCTTAGGCCCCCCCCCCTTCCTTCAGCGCTGCTGCACCTAGCTTTTCTGCCGGCCAAGTCAAAAATTGAAGCCCCCCCCCCCCCCAAGCCAAATTCTCACCCTAACCTTTTTCCTCCTAACATTACGTATATCAATACAGAACATACAGGGTAAGGCTACATTCACACGACAGTTGTTTTTGCAGCCTCCGATCTGCATATTTTGCGGCTCAGATGCGGACCTATTCACTTAAATTAACACTATGTGCTGTCCTATTTTTGTCCGTTTTGCGGACAAGGATAGGCATTATTACAGTGGATCTGCAAAAAAAAACGGATGCCATACGGAACATCATCCTTTTTTTGCGGTTCCCGTAATAGTGTGCCCAGTAATAGTGTAAACATAACGCCCCCCAGAAATAACTGCGCTATGCTGATACTGTGCCAGGGTGCCCCCCACAGTAATAGTGCCCAACTAATAATTCTCTGCCAGAGTGCACTTGTTAGTAATAGTGCCCCCAACAGTACTAATGTCCCCACTGTGCCCCAGAAGTAATAATGCTTCCAATGTGCCAGTAAGAAGTGCCCCAATAATGTGCCAGTACGAAGTGCTCCCCACCCATAGATGCCCCCCAAATTTTGTGCCAATAAGAAACGCCCCAATAATGCACCAGAAGTTCCCCCCATTGATTTCCCCCCAAAATCATGTGCTGGTAAAAAGTGTCCCACCCCCATAGATGCCCCCCAAATTATGTGCCAGTAAGAAATGCCCTCAAATTATGTGCCAGTAAGAAATGCCCCCAGTGCTCCATGTGCCAGTAAAAATGCCCCCAGTGCCAGTAAAATGCCCCCAGTGACAGTAAAAATGCCCCCAGTGCCCCCAATAGAGCTCCGGTCCGTGTATGTAACAATAAAAAAAAATAAACACTAATACTTACCTCCATGGAGCTGGCAGCGATGTGATGCAGGCCTCTTCCGGCCTGTGTCCTGCGCTGTACGGCCTGAGCCGGCCTCTGATAGGCTGCAGGCCTAGTGCCTGCAGCCTATCAGAGGAACGGGCAGGGGAGACGCCTCTCCCTCCCCTGCCCCGCAGTACAGGCATCTGTATCACCGTCCTGAGGACGGCGATACAGATGACTATGGAGATGAGCACTTCCACAATGGAAGCGCTCATCTCCCTCTGCCCCGCCGCTGCCCCCAACTGTGCGCAGGGCCACACCGCACCTTCCCTAATTGGCGGTGCGGCCCTGCAAGTGGCAAGGGGGGCCCTCGCGCCCCCCCTGGCTTAGGGGCCCGGTCGCAACTGCGACCGCTGTGACCCCTATAACTACGCCACTGTTGTGGGATGTTATATACTACTGTATATACTGTATATTGTGGGGTGTTATATACTATATACTCTAAAGTGTTATTCTGTATACTGTGGGGTGTTATACTATATACTGCATACTGTGTGGTGTTGTATGCTATATACTATGAGGGTCTGGGGTGTTATACTATATACAGTATACTGTAGGGTGTTATACTATATATTACAGGCTGGTATACTATATACGGTATACTGTAGGGTGTTATACTACATACTGTGAGCTGTTATATTAGTATATACTGTACACTGTGGGGTGTTATACTATATACTGCATACTGTGTGGTTTTGTATACTATATAACATGAGGGGCTGGGGTGTTGTACTATATACTGCATACTGTGTGGTATTATATGAGGGTCTTGGGGTATTATACCATACTGTAAAATGTGGGATGTTATACTATATATTGTAAAATGTGGGGTGTTATACTATTTTTTGTGGGATTCACAGAAAATGGTGCACTACAACGGTGAATGCAATTGACAGTATATGGCTAATCCTCACACTGATGTTAAAATGAGACTTTTGCCAATATATTCTTATATCAAGAACATACCGGAGCCCGAGCACCCCGTCAAGGTATCTCAATTGGCACGGGACCTAACTCTCACCCTACTATGGTATAGGTAATTGCAGATAGGGGCATGAAGTCCGACACACAGCAACCAGCTCCCAGTTACTTCCAGCGTGAAATCACACATACAATGGGAGGGGGTCGGAGGCTGTGAGTCCCTCTTAACCCTGAAGTCATGTGACCCAGGCTGCAAAGGTGCACCTGAATGTTGCCCATTAGTCAAATCAAGGCACATTCAACCTGGAGTTGCCACACCTCCAGGTATAAATGTCCAAACACAGTCACAGAAAAAAAAGTGGTCTAAAATGGCAGAAAACGCTCAAAAACCCCAAATGCTGTTGCGCATTTATGACCGGGGGAGCAAATCCTGCACATGTGGTCCGCTGCTGAACGTAATCCCCAGCAAAAATGCATACAATGGAGGATGCCTGCAGCGGACCACATGTACCACAACAACATCCTACACAGGATAACTAAGTGTGCGGATGTGACAAACTATATAACAAAAATTCACAGAAAATGGTGCACTACAACGGTGAATGCAATTGACAATATATGGCTAACCCTCACACTGATGAAAAAAATGAGACTTTTGCCAATATATTCGCCAAGTGGGGATGGTCTGGGCAAACAGAGGGAGGTGACCCAAGATAGGTAAATAGCCCCGGGCCTATGATACATGTAACACGCTCCTGCCCAACACCTCCACAGATCAGCACTACTTCCTCTTCGAGATTATACTGCACCTTTTCTCATTTGCTGAAATGGCAGTAAACTAACAGGACAACATGTTATCTGACTTGTACTTATATGATTTCCATATTGCACCAGTTAATAAGCCATTGTCCCTATGCTCATTGATGTCATCTTCTCCATTCAGATTCATAATCTGTGCTACTCAGGGAGGAACAAAAATACCAAACTTCAAAAAAGCTAAATTTAGCCAACTAAGGGAGGCCATAGGCCTAATTAACTGGGACAAAGTCCTCAAAAATAAAAATACAGCCACAAAATGGGAGATTTTTAAAAGCATCCAAGGTTCAGGAACAAAAAAAAAACTATGTGGATAAATAGAACTGTAAAGAAAGCAATACATGACAAAAAGAAAGCATTTATATCACTAAAACAGGAGAGCGTGGAAGCATTGAAAAACTATACGGAAAAAAATAGAATATGTAAAAGACAAATAAAAGCAGCCAAACTAGAGACCTAGAGATTAATTGCCAAAGAGAGTAAAACTAATCCTAAAATGTTCTTTAATTATATAAATGGTAAAAAGTATAAATCTGAAGGCGTCAGCCCTTTACAGAGTAATGAGGGGGGAGTTGCAGAGAGCGATGAGGAGAAAGCAAAGCTATTAAATATTTTTTTCTCCACTGTATTCACTAAGGAAAATAAACTGTCAGATGAAATGCAGAATAGAAAAGTAAATTCCCCATTAAAAGTGCCCTGTCTGAAACAGGATGAAGTACAGCGGCATCTTAAAAAGATTAAAATAGACAAATCGCCAGGACCAGATGGCATACAACCCCATATCCTAAGAGAATTAAGTAATGTCATAGCCAGACCCTTATTTCTTGATATTTAAGGATTCTATACTGACAGGGAGTCTTCCACAGGTTTGGCGCATAGCAAATATGGTGCCAATATTCTAAAAGGGTCCAAAAACAGATCCCGGAAAATATAGGCCGGTAAGTTTAACATCTGTCGTGGGTAAACTGTTTGAAGGTTTTCTAAGAGATGCTATCCTGGAGTACCTCAATGAAAATAAGCAAATAACGCCATATCAGCATGGCTTCATGAGGGATTGGTCATGTCAAACTAATTTAATCAGTTTCTGTGACGAGGTAGGTTCTAGACTTGACCACGGTGAATCAATGGATGTCGTATATCTGGACTTCTCCAAAGCATTTGACACTGTACCACATAAAAGGTTAGTACATAAAATGAAAATGCTTGGACTGGGGGAAAATGTCTGTATGTGGGTAAGTAACTGGCTCAGTGATAGAAAACAGAGGGTGGTTATTAACGGTACATAGTCAGATTGGGTCACTGTCACTAGTGGGGTACCACAGGGGTCATTATTAGGCCCTATTCTCTTCAATATATTTATTAATGATCTCGTAGAAGGCTTGCAAAGTAAAATATCAATTTTTGCAGATGACACTAAAAGGTGTAAAGTAATTAACAAAGAAGAGGCAGTACACTGCTACAGAGGGATCTGGATAGATTGGAGGCTTGGGCAGAGAAGAGGCAGATGAGGTTTAACACCAACAAATGTAAGGTTATGCACGTAGGAAGGAATAATACAAATCACCAGTGCATACTAAATGGTAAAACACTTGGTAACACTGACATAGAAAAGGACCTAGGAATTTTAGTGAACTGCAAACTAAGCTGTAGAAACCAGTGTCAGACAGCTGCTGCAAAGGCCAATAAGATAATGGGTTGCATCAAAAGGGGCATAGATGCCCATGATGAGAACATAGTCCTGCCACTTTACAAATCACTAGTCAGACCACATATGGAGTACTGTGTACAGTTCTGGGCTCCTGTGAACAAGGCAGACATAGCAGAGCTGGAGAGGGTTCAGAGGAGGGCAATTAAAGTAATAACTGAAATGGGTGGACTACAGTACCCAGAAAGATTATCAAAATTAGGGTTATTCACTTTAGAAAAAAGACGACTGAGGGGAGATGTAATAACTATGTATAAATATATCAGGGGTCAGTACAGAGATCTCTCCCATGATCTTTTTATCCCCAGGACTGTGACTGTGACGAGGGGACATCCTCTGCGTCTGGAGGAAAGAAGGTTTGTACCCAAACATAGAAGAGGATTCTTTATAGGAAGAGCAGTAAGACTATGGAACTCTCTGCCTGAGGAAGTGGTGTTGGTGAGTTCACTAAAAGAGTTCAAGAGGGGCCTGGATGTATTTCTGAAGTGTAATAATATTACAGGTTATAGTTACTAGAGAGGGGTCGTTGATCCAGGGAGTTATTCTGATTGCCTGATTGGAGTCGGGAAGGATTATTTTCCCCTAAAGTGAGGAAAATTGGCTTCTACCTCACAGGGTTTTTTTTTTGCCTTCCTCTGGATCAACTTGCAGGATAACAGATCCTGGATGGATGGACAGCTGTCTTTTTTTGGCCTTATAAACTATGTTACTACGTTACTGTATGTTACCTTCACTGTCATATTATAATGTTCTTCAGTCTTCTAAGACTATTTCTATATTCAGATACTGCAATTCTAATTATTTGTATTTAAATACATATATGCCATATATATTAGTATATTAAATGGGTTTTCCAAGAACTTTTAATGACCAATCCTCTGTATAGGTCAATAGATATGATTTGTGAGGTCTGAGAACCGCAACACCCGCCGATCAGCTGTTTGAGATTGCATCGGTGCTCACAGTAGCTTTGTGGCCTCCTTGTAGCTTTGCCTAGGCCATGTGACCTTTGTGACTGGATCTTTGACAGATGTACTCTGATAATAAATGACCCCCTATGTTCCTATGGAGCCCACAATGCATCCTGCTCCCCCAATCTTTGCCGGGGGGAGCCAGAGCACACTGAAAAGTATTTGCTACATATTTGCATTCCCTTTGTGATAACCATTCTGGAGAATCTATTCATCTATAGGACTCTATGTTGTGCCATTTCTTTATTATTCCTGCTACAAGTTAAGAATGAATTTCCAACAGTTTGCAATGAAGGTCCAGATAGGTGTCACCAGCTGGGGGGGTGTCCCTGCACAGTCTAACAAAGACTGTGCAGTGACGTCCCACCAACTTCATTCATAAACCTCTAGAAGGAATATTTATTGGGATGGCACATGATAGAGTCGTAAGAATAGATGCTCTGGAATTGTTATCACATAGCGTTTGCAACTAGCTGCTAATGCAAGCAGTTTAGGAGAGGCCCTCTTTAAGATGTCCCAATCAAAAAATTTGCAATGATGGTGCAGGGTTCTTGTCTCCAACTTTTTCACAAAATGGCCACCAGACTTGCCAGTGGAGCTACAATCAGCAAGTCTAAGACTTGCCACCTCCATTGCTCCAGGATGAGCGAGTGCCAACTGTGTCCATCCCATCTGTGTCTTCCACTGGAGGATGTGTTTTAGACTTGTTGAGAACAGCTTAATCGGTGAGTCTACAATTCGGGAGGCATTTTGTGAAGGAGTATGGTGAGTAGAACTGTATAGATTTTTTTTTCAACTGGGAAACTATTTACAAGGAATACAATATTAAAGGCTATGTACACTAGAGATGAGCAAATCTATTCGCCACTTCGTATATTTGTTACAAATCCTCCTTATTTCCTTCTCCGAAGCGAATCCAGATTTTTTTCAGATTCACTTTGTACGAACATTAAATGTTATTAAAATTTTGTATGCTAATGCCACGTACACATTCTTCTTACACCCCCCCTCCCGGCCACCTGAAGCAGGAAAATAACAATACGCCCCCTCAAGAGCGGGAAAGTGAAGATACGCCCCCCTCAGAAGCGGGAAAAACCAGCCTGGCCCACCGGCAACTTTCTGTTTGCAAGTATAGGGAGTGAAGACTCCTCCCTCATTACTCCGCCCTCCTCTCCAGTTCAATCCAGCGGTGCACAAGACAGCATGGCGCACCAACTATGTCCACAGTGAGGAGAGATGGTGTGGGGTAGCAACCCCGAACCACCGGAGAGGCCTGAAGAGATCAGAGTGGCACAAGTGACCCCAAGAATCGCACAGGCACCTGAGGTGTCCGCCATGCCAGCTAGTGCTGCCCAGGAGGAGAACACCTTCTATGTGGCAGAATCCCATCGTGCCTGCATCAGTGACAGCTCACGCCCACACCCTATGGGACTATAAGAAAGCTGTGGAGGATCTGAGGCCGGGAGACCCTACGCTACAACGTTGCAAAGGAACCGTCATTTGGTTTTCGGTGGAGAGAGACAGTGGCTTCCTCGCAGTTGATGAGGACAGGGAGAAGTACTTCGTGTGCCGCAGGTCTGTTAAATGGCCATACCTGCCCCAAGCCCGTCACAGCCTATACGTGGTGGATCAGGTCGAATATACCCTCATGGCATCCCTGAAAGGCTCCTTTGCTACCGGGGTAACATTACTGACCAAGCCCCTGGTCCCTGCATCGCCAGCCAAGACCTGGCCAGAGGATCCAGCAGCACTGCCTACAAGAGACAGCAGATGGCACCCTCCGTTTCAGAGAGAAACCACAGCCAGTGCCGGAGCCTCTGATCCATGGATTGCCACCACCACCACCACATTCCTTTCACCTGGGTCAGCTGACTACCTCATCTTTAACTTTCCAGCCCACGGTGATCCAGTACCAGCTACCCTGGAAAATGGCATCAGCAGCAGCCCGGGGAGCTGGCAGTTCTTCCTTTGGTGCAGCCTTGCCTGAACCGCTGCAGCCAGAAATCCTTACCTCTGCTGTCCCGGCAGGAGGATCCGGAAAGGTGAAGGCTGAAGTGGCAGCAGCGCTCACCAGTGTGACCACCCAGTCAAGTCCCAATTCAAGCAGCAGAGGGCAGTGGAGCTCAACAACGGCAGCCAGCCTGGCCTACAGGAGGCAGGAGCGTCCTCTTATGTTTTTTATCAGCAGTAGCAGCGAGGAGGACTTCAGGCCCCTCATCTGAGGAACCCTTCTCCAATTGGCTGTCTGGCTGACTTAAAGGACACCTCATGGTCTGGACTGGACCTATGGGAGACACAACATGGAGTGCACCTGACGGGTGAGAGCTAGTTTGCACGTTTTTAATTTATCTTGTTTCTATTGTCCCCTGTTTGACTCTCACCCAGATGGCCATGGCTTGCCAGGACTCCCCCCATTCTGCAGAAAATTCCCAGTTGCGAATAGGGGTGCCTACTCCGGTTATTTGGTAGCCCCCTTTGCAAAAAGGGTTCTCTATTTGCTGCTATTTTATATTATCCATGTGGATTACTCGTTACCTCTTTGGATTACAAAATTACCTCACGTGGATTACAATTGAATTTTGGACTATGTGTTCCAGTGTTTTTTGCCAAACAGCCAAGAAGTGAGACTCAAACGTATATCTGAGCCTATTATGCTTGCAAATGTGAAATTGATTGCACTACAATGTTTGCATAATTACGTCTTTGCAGTATTTTAGCAATAATGTTTTTACAGGTTCAGCAACGGTCAAGCACTTTAGCCCATTGTGTGCATTCTTTTTCAGGTACTGCAATGTGTCCTTTTATGCACTTATTGTATGGTGTTTTTGGTAAATTATGCACTGCCGGATAACTAGCACCTTACTTTTCTAGCTCATATGGACTGCCTCTGAGGACTGTACGCCGCGGCCTAGCGTCAGTTCAGTAGCGTACTTTTAACAAAGGTTTAACAACGGTTAAATAGTAAAGTAATTTGTGCAGGAATGTTCACAGAACGATTATTTTTTAATGCACCTTCAACCGAATAAATTTGTATTAAGAACGAATCTTGTTATAAATTTGTCAATTATTCGCCAAAGCGAATTTTTGAAGATTCGCTCATCTCTAATGTACGTACACCTTTGGGGCAATTTTTTAAAATTATTGCATTATACTTATTTTGACCTAAAAATCACTTTTTCAATTTGTCTTTAATAACAATATGGAATCTTTTTTTGTGTACAGAGCTGAGAAGCTGTACTAGCTGCCTGTGAATTTTTTCTCAATTCCGATATCTGAGGAGCAGACGGACAGCTTATCTCTTTTCTCTCACATCATAAACACTCATACCTTACCTTACCGATAAGAATGTGGCTTAAATAAGTGTTTATGACCTCAGTAATTTACAGATAAGTACCAGTCACCCAGCTAGACAGTTAACCCTTTGTGACTGAACAGCTCAATATTTTTAATAAAGACCAATTGAAAATATGATTTTTAGCCAAAAATAAGTTAAATGCAATCATTAAAAAAATGACTCCAAAGGTGTACATAGCCTTTAAAGCTATAGTAGTCAATTGCAGTTTTATTACTGAGGGGTTCATACCTCGGCAAGTCTCATGTGCTCACATTCATCATTCACTTGCATAATAACAGCACTATTAACAGCTGGACTTCAAGTCTCTACTTACCATATGTCATGAAGCATTTGTTTCTTTAGATGGGAAAATATCTTAATGTCATTTTCACAAAAAGTGTCAAAATCCATTTATTATTTGTCACCATTTACCTTGCTGAAAAATTATATTTGGAGTATGTCCGTTCTGTGGCATCCGCAAAAATATAGAACATTTCCTATACTTGTCCGCATTACAGACAAGGACAGGACTGTTCTATTATGGGCCAGACATTCTGTTCCACAAAATGCGGAATGCACACCACCGGTATCGGTGTTTTTGCCGATCCACAATTTGCAGACCCCAAAACAGGCAACGGTCGTGTACATGAGCCCTAATTCACAGAAAAGGTAATGCATTCTGCATAATTTGAAATAGTTGGCAGTGACTTGTAATCTTTTATCACTCTTTCCAGTTTTTTACTGATCTTTTTTGCTGTCTGATTCTCACATTATATTTCCGGTTTTCTCGTGCCATCCTGCTCATCTTCATGCCTTTTCCCTGGAAGTTCCCCATCTCAATAACCCACAAACACATCATCAATTTGACCTTCAACCTGTTGTACTGTGATTTATTCAACTGCACTTTTCTATCTTCTTAGATCACTACCTCTATTTCAAGCTGGCTTTCTCCCAAAAACCTTCCACCTACACAGAGATTAAAGTAATATAATTGAGTTATGCATGTGGTTCACCATTTTACATGAGCCCTAAAGGAACGGCCACACAGTGAGATTTTGTAATGTAGTTTTGAAACAGAAAAAAAAAAAAGAAAAGTCAAATCTGTCCTTTCTCTCCTTTTATGACTCACTACTGATTTTTGTTTCCAAACTTGCATCAGGAAACATAACAGTGTGTCCATACCATAAGACCTGTCTTCTCCTTTTCTTACCTGAATTTCGCCACATGCAGCCATGGGGCCACAGTGATGCAATGTGTGAATGTGGTGGCTTGATGGGTGTACGTAGTAGTTGGTAGTACTTCTGTAGCTCCCTGGGCTAGCGTACAGTGAGGGGGCCCTCTCTTGGTGGTATGGGTTTTAGTTGCAGGTAAGGCAGGGTCCCTGAGGTTCATGATGCCAGCACCCTTGGGTGCAAATGAGGTGGTAATGAAGAATCTGTTTAAATAAATAACTGAAACAATTACTGAAAATCACTTGACTTGAGGTAGATGTACAGGTTCAGTTATCATGGAGGTACTCACATACACTTCTGATCTTGCTTGTGCTTTAATACCAGGTAACAGACCCACTTGTGGCACTGCACTGTGCTGATAACACTCATCTACCACCTTTTGATGGTATTAGAGTTCTTTATCTGTGCTAACTGGGCAACTGGTCCACTGGTCCTAACAGCCAGGTACTGGAGATAATATAATCGTATCTTCTTTGTCTTTCTTCCTTTCTGCTGTTCTCCCTAAAGGCAGGCATACAACTTCAGCTCCATTCTTTGCACTGGATGCCAACAGAAACGGTTCCAAGCAGTCCATGGATGAATGTGGTAAAACACAACTTTGCTGTTAGTTTTGATGATGCGTCCAGATGTTTGAGGCTTCTCCTGGTCACTGGGTGCTGTGGAATCCATAAGCTAAAGACTGCTGCTATCTCCATTAGACTTGCTCTATATCCAAGTCTACACTAGTCTGTGCTAGGTAGCTTCTGATATCTTCTCCTCCAGCCTCCCTCAGTCTGGCAACTGCCAAGGGGGCTAAAGTGGTAGCTACAAGGTGGACTTTCATCTGACTCCTATGTCTCTTTCTTATGCCCTACTCCTCACTTTCCCCACTTCCTGTCTCTAGCCTGTCCCTTTCATAGGGAAATGTACCAGCACCATCTAGTGGTAACTAATGTGAAGTGTTGATTTACCAGCCTGTTAACAGGAATTTACAGCTTTATACATACACAACATAAAAATGACATTCTGCAAATACCCTAACACATCCCACCACTAGTGATCCATTTCTTTGTTCTGGAGAAAAAGTACTTTTATTACATATGCAAATGAGCAGCTAAGTGCACATTTGGCCCACCCAAGCCACTCTGTGCACCCTTGCTTTTTCTGCTTCTTCTCCCAGCCCCTAACTCTCATACAAATCTAGTTTATTATACAAAAATATATTAAAAAACAATAAAGCAATATGCCCATGAGGGGCACGCTATAAATATTGCTGACAGTGCACCAGGATTTGGGTGCGGTCTGAAGTGCCTACAGAATGAAAAACAGCAAGAAATCATCAAAATTCTTTAGAAGAAATTATATTAAAACGAGACAATTTTTGTACCAGATATTTTTCTGTATCAATAATGGAACGGATAGAAGTGATTCATTTTCAGTAAAAAAACAAACAAACAGATTTATTACTTACATATTAAGTACATTCTATTATCCCAATTCATGAGACTGGAATGGAACAAACAGTACTGATTCATTTCTTACTAAGTTTCACCGTCTAATTTAACCTTTCCGGGCAAAAAGCAATAAAGGGGTTGACTCACCAAAAATATTTACAGTTTCCAAACCAACACCTGGCTCTGAATACTTTTGTAATTACCTGTAATTAAAAATGTTGTATAGCCAGTGAGTTATTCAATAAAATGTATCTTTAAAGCGCCACCTATTGTTGAGATGGCTGCACATGCTCAATGCTCAGTTTCATCCTTCAGTGGCCTCCTGAGCTGTGATAGGGAGAGAGCTCCAGCAAAAAAGACACGCCCATTGAGCTGTAGCAGAAAAGACACTCCCCTTGAGCTGTCAGCTTGATATAAATTTAGCAGAGCAATGAATGGGGAGATTTCTGGATCCATGTGAGGTACAGGGCTGGTTCTAGCTTTGCTGAGACTGTCATGCACTATACGATGTCTGATATTCATTTTTTAAATTAGTCATGGGATAACCCCTTTAAGTTTATAAAGCCAATGAAACTCCATATTTACTAGTGTTTGAATCCTATTTCTGACCTTAGTAGGGTAGTAGGGTATATTAGTAGGGTATATTGAAATACAATCAGTTTGAACTGGGTGCGGGATTTGCTGTATTATGTGTTTGTACAAAATGTCTTTAGATGATTTATAAATGTAACACTCTTTGTCCAGAAGGATTAAATGAGATGGTGGAACATATCAAGATATATTAATTGAGATAGTAGAATATATTTGTAAGGTCTGTGGTCCATGCCCGCCACCCTCCTGATATTCCCTGCGGGAGTAGACGCCATGCTACTCACCATGACATCCAGTATCCTGGTTGCCAGATTCACCTCCATGCTGCTGCCTCTATGCTACTGCCGGATGCTCCCTCAGGGCACGTGTACACACCTCCGGCCTCTTAAAGGGCCAGTGTACGCTCGCCCAAATCCTTCCCCATCCAATGGCTGAAGGTCTCTGGTAGAGATGAGCGAATCATCCAAAATTTGCTTTGTTGAATATTCGTCGAAGTTTTCACAAGATTCAAACGAATATGAATCTATTCGACGAAGCTGCATACAAATCATACGTTATTATGTGGTGTTTTGCGAACGTTTGCACACTAATAACGAACGTACACTTGTTAAAGGTACGCAACTTATGTGAACAAGTACGCATGAGCGTACAAAAGTGTGTACGAATCCTTAGCGTACTATTGGTTTTTTCCAGTTCTGAGGGGGGCGTATCTACACTTTCCCGCTCTTGCGGGGGCGGAACGTCATTTTCCCTTCATACGCAGAATGCGTAAATTTACTTACGTTTCATACGTATCTTACGTATAGTACTTTACGAATAATACGAAGCGAATCCGACAAAATTCAGATTCGCTTCAGAGAAGAAAATTTCCAAGATTCGATACGAATCCACGAATCTCTAGTCTCTGGGTATTTAAGGCACTCTCTCCAGACTGAGGGTGCCTGGGCTTTAGGTTCCCTGGTGACCCACAAAGGTGTTTGATAGTCTAGTGCTATTGTAATTTACCTGCGTTTATCCCAAGTTAATTCTGTCTGTGTTCCTGCCATGCTGAAAGTTTTGGTTCCATCCTACCTATTTGCTCCTACTCTTTTAAGTTGAAGTTCAGTTCATGTCTTCTCTGTCTGCCTGCCTTATGTGCCTCACCTTACACTGCCCAAAATTTTTTTCCTGTGTCTATGTTAACCATGTGCCGCCATAATCTCTAAAACCAGCATTTAAACCTGCAGTTTTCCTGAGTTTTTGGTGCATTTTATATATGGAGAGCTCCAAAAGCTTGTACCAGAGTCCCTGACTTCAGTGGGTCAGCTGTTGACTACATTAGACTATCCCAGGAAGTAGTGGTCTAGTTGCTAACCCGCAGCAAAGTCCAAATCCCTATATAGGGTTAAAGGGTGACTACCGGGAAAGCACCAGGATAATGACATTAGGGTTAGCCCTATGCCAAATCGGTTAGTTGGCAAAGGGAATTCACACTTACTGATCCTTAACAGTACTTAAGTAATAAATCTATGTCTTTTACTGAAATTAATCACTGTGATCCCTTCCATCCCTGATGTAGAAGAATATCTCTTACAATACTTGCGTTTTTATCTCTTACAATACTTGTGTTTTTTTATTTAATATAATTTCTTTCTAATGAATTTTAATGATTGGTTGGTTTGTCTGTCAGATTCATAAATTCATTTTGTCATTTCCCATGCATATAGTATTTAATTTCCTGCTGTTTTTTCTTCTGTAGGTGCTTTAGGGGAACAGGGGGAAAGGGAACAGATAATCCCAGGAAAGCATTGCAGTATTTACCCTCATGGGCTTATTGCTTTATTGTTTTATTCTTTCTTTTAATATTTTTTTATAGAATAATTTAGGTTTCTATGGTAGTAGCTCCCATATACTAATTTTTTACTTTATATTTTTTGTATTGTACTGGCAGGAGAGAGTGGAGTTGTAACTACCTTTACTATTTACACTACTCACAAAAAGTTAGATATTTGGCTTGTGGGTAAAATTTCAGGATGAACTAAAAATGCACTTTATGGGTGAACTTAATGTGACGTTCTGTAAACTTTTGACTGCACATGTCCAACTGTTCAAAGTTTCAGAACTTTTTGCACAACTTGCTGTTGTCTAACAAGGAGCTTAAAAGCAAAATTCACAACAGGTGTTTGATCCATGAATCGCCCAATGCATTTCCTGATTCAATTAGGATTGGTATTTACACGGTCCTCCTCATCCTGCTGTTTACATATTGACATCAACAGACCAAGATAACACCTTAAAACTGATGAACAGTACTTCGCCATTGCGAGGCTTTAAGCAGGATGTTCTCAGACAGAAGTGACCACTGAGCTTAGAGTGTCACAGAGTGTCATCAGCAGATCGTATCAGAGATACAGAGATACTGGAAGACTAACAGAAAGGGATAGAAGTGGACGTCCTTTGGCCACATCCCACAATGATGACTGCTCCATTGTGAACAATGCCCTGCGGAACCGGATGATGAATGCCACACAATTCCAGGCACATTTTAGAGAGGTGAGAGGCACCCAAATGTCACGTCAGACCATCCGAAACCATTTCCATCAGCGTGGTCCGCTTGCTAGACGACCTGCAAGGGTACCTGACCAAACTATCAGGCACAAGAGTCATCGTCGGAGCATCTACGCTGGATGAGGGACCAGTGGGCCTCAGTGCTGTTCCCTTTGGTGGTATTAGTGTATTCAGGTGTGCCTAGTCAATACAGAACTGTCCTACACTTTGTGAATGGTACAGTGACAAGCCCATACTACTTGAATGACATTATTAATCCAGTGATTGTGCCTCTGCATGAACAACACAGGCCTAATTTCATCTTCATGGACGACAATGCACCAGTTCTTCAAGGTCGCATCAATAGAGAACAGCTGCTGGAGACTGGCATGGCCTGCACTTTCTCCAGACCTTAATCCCATTGAAAACCTATGGGTTCAGCTGAGTCGCTCTGTAGAAGCTCGTACTGTAACTCTGTACCCCAGAACCTCAATCACCCAAGGGTCATCCTTCAAACACACTGGGATGCCATGCCTCAGCAGACAATAAGTCGACTTGTGAACAGCATGAGAAGTTGTTGTTAAGCTGTAATTGATGCTCAAGGACACATGACAAGTTTTTGAGACACTGACATTTTTGTGTGGGAATACCCACCACTGTTGTTGGCTTTTGTTTGAATAATTTGTTTGAGATGAGGAAATCACCATTGCATGCTGCTACTTAAATGCCCTACTTTCATGATATAGTATCATTGTAGCATGAACTTTTTAAGTTTTCCATAAATCTCACCCAGAAGCCAAATATCCCTAACTTTTTTATCAGTAGTGTATGTTTTCACTAATGTTCTGACCTGGATTTTACAACTGCTAGTAAGCTGTGTTTATTGTGGGCCAAACTGTGGATTCTTACATGATCACCCTAACTCTTGATTGACAGGGCTAGGTTCCTACATAGTCACTTTGTGTGAACAATACACAACTATGGACATATATGGACAGGAAC
Source organism: Rhinella marina (assembly GCA_900303285.1). Taxonomy (NCBI): domain Eukaryota; kingdom Metazoa; phylum Chordata; class Amphibia; order Anura; family Bufonidae; genus Rhinella; species Rhinella marina. The sequence continues at coordinate 129,107 of ONZH01028501.1, forward strand.
ACCCATATGGCGCTACTGAATGGACATTAGAACAGCATGGGAATGACAGTCCAGTCCTGTGTCACGTAAATATGATGGGTGAGTTAGTCCCTGCTTAAAGAGTCACTGTACTTTCACACAATTTCATTCATGTCATAGAAACTAGCAAATTACTTTAAAAAATCTGCCTGCATCCACCTGAAAAAAAAGCTGTAAAGTCATGGCAACTATGATTCTCCCTTCCACCTAATTTGTCTGCTGTCAGGCAAGATCTGTCCCTAGTAGCAGAGACTCAGAAGATGGCTAGTGTTGAGCGAAGCATGCTTTGTATCAGAGATTCAAAGTTGCTTAGTTCAAAACTTCATTTGAATGCTGTATGGAGACTCATCTCTGTACAGCATTCAAATGTATGGGCTCTGCATACATGAAATTTGTTATATCCTAAGTCTTGCAAGACTTCATTGAATAACTTTGGCATTCAATTCTTCAACTTGAAAACCATTTTAAAACTGGGATCCCAAGTTAGCTTCAGTACCGACTGGTACCTCGTTACCGAAGCCAACTTCAGATTGCAGTTTTGAAAAAGTTGAAGAACCAAATGCCGAAGTTCTTCACCAAAGTCTTGTGAGACTTCAGACTTAACGAATGTCACCTCCGCGAAACCTATACATTTGAATGCTGTATTGAGACAGATCTCCATACAGCATTCAAACTAGGTTTTGAACAAAGCGACTTTAGATATCTTATCCTTAGCGCCCTCGCTCAATACTAATCACAGGAAAAGAGGGCGTGTCAGAGCTAGGTGAGATCCTGAGCCTGATAAAAGAACTGCTTCTACACAGCTTATAAGAGTCACCTGTGTGTCTGTAAGTGTGATCCCCCTTTTCTTTTCTGTAAGCTCCCAAGCTGAAAAGACACATAGTGAGAAGTAAGGGAAAGGATGTCACAGCAGTACAGTGCTGGCAGATTTCACAGAAGGGATACACCCCCTGCTTCTAAGTGAAATGCATCTAGCTGTGCAGCTGAAATAGGCAATAATATGACTGAAAAAGACTTTAGGGAAGTCCAAAAACACCTGTTCCTTTACAGTTATGATTGTGCAAAGAAGCACAATATGTAACCTATTTTGAAAACTCAGGTATGCTTTAAATTGTGAGAAAAATTCAAATAAAAAACCTGAGAAGGTAGAAACAGAGAAAGAACAGAAGATAATACAGAGTAATAGAAGTTCAGGACAAGACAAGGTATAGAGAATACGGAGAAGTAAGAAAAAGGAAAGAACCAACATCACTTTTTCAACATTATGCAAAATAATGTTAGTCATAGTAAGACATAATACCCAACACTAAAAAAAAAAAAAAAACATCTCTGAGTGGCATCAGAAGAAGGTGGGTGGATAATGTGTCCTTTCTAGAGAACCAGAACAACTATGGATCACTGTGTGTGCAGTTATGTAAGGGACTTAATGATGTTTATTTCGGATGTGGTGTTGTAATATTTACACAATGCTATAAGCCAAAATTGTGAAATTCACCGTAGAGACTTGGAAAGAGGACATCACTATTAATACTGCTTTTATAGTTGTAGGGCTATTTTTTGGAAACAACTACATATAGGGAGAAATGTATCATTGACCTAGCCCTTGTTTTTTTTGGAATAACAAAAAGTCACAAAACCTGGTTTTGTGATTTAAAAAAACAAACAAACAAAAAAAAAAACACTATTGTAATTATCCAATCCCTTGCCAGTTTCTGGATAGGAGTGCAGCACAATTATCTGGTGTAAATGATGACTGAAATCTGTGCCAGCTATGAGTTGGAGTAGATTTCAGTCTGGAACACAGATTGCTAGAGGAGTCAATTCATTTATGACTAGGCCTGCGCCTCATCATAAATGAAATGCCACTGGTTTGGACACTATTAAGGGGGTGGGCCACTGTGGAGGTCCCTGTTAAGGAGGTGGGGTGCTGTGGAGGTCACTTTTAAGGGGGCAGGTTCCTGGCGATGTCATTGTAAAGGACATCCCAAGGAAATTAAATGCCTCTGGTTTGGACACTGTTTACACAGGTTTGGACACTGTTAAAGGGGCGGGCCACTGTGGAGGTCACAGTTAAAGGGGTGAGCCACTGTGGAGGTCACTGTTAAGGGGACAGTTAATAAAATAAACAGTGTGAAACTTCCTGGGTATATCGGTATACTAGTAATTTCCCCGTAAAAAAAAAAAAAAGGGTATGAATTGGCCTCCTGGGCACCATTGGGACCAATCCCAAAAAAATAATTACACTAAATGGGTAGTGATTAATGCTGAATGATTGAGTTAAAACCTAACTTTAACTTGACTGGTATCTAAAATAAACAGCCAAATAATTCAACAAAAAGTGAAAATAATCGAAAACTGGAGAGATCTTACCAGTAAATCGCAACAACAATAGGTGCTCCGTTGTGAAGGTGAATCTGAAGACATTGCCACCTATGGGTAACGGGACCGGAGGGGAATAGTAGAAAAAAAGGGGGGTGACACTTGATGACCTACCCTAGTCGGCCCTTGTCCAGACTATTATACCCTAAAGACCTCCTAAATACAGAGTCATCGCCCTGACAAGGGTGGCCCCGTCCGGAACCTAACCCTGTTATGTACACCCTAGTAGTCCCTAATTTGAGGGGAAAGGGGTAAGAAATATTACAAATTGTCCCTATATTCGCCCTAATAGTCCCTAATTTGAGGGGAAAAGGATAACGTAACAAATATTGTAAATTGTCCCAGCGCGTTTCTTCTCATTTGGATTGCCCCAGAATCATCAAGGGACAGGGGGCTGACGAGGACAAACCATATCCTCAAATTGGTATGAAGTGAAGTGAGCTGTACAGGGAAGGTACCCAGTTTACTTGCCCAAACCCTGCTGAAAAGGGAACTAATGAGTAAACCCTACCAAAGGATAAGCTAGTGGGCTCATCTAAAAAGCAATGCGTCTATCAGCTATTGAGTATCAACATACCGCTGCTTAATAGACACAAGGATGCCGCCAATTCCTACTTCCAAGTGAAACGGCTACGTCACCAGTCCAATGCTGGGATCCACGTACAGCCGGGTAGTCACATGATCAAGGAGGGGAGAAGGAGAGGCATGACCGGGAAGGCAGCACAGCGTCCCCGCTGCTAAGCAACCACAGTGCAGAAACATCTTACCCTTAGACATAGCATGTGATAACATATACCCAAGTTAACACTTCAACATGCATTTCACCTTCAAACTTCGTCAGGAGGTAAATTTAATTAAGAAAATGTAGAATGTAAATAGAGCCCAGCATAGTGATCCCACCTGTGGATAATATCTTAATGGGCATGGTGAATTCCTGGAAGTAGAGAGGTCCTGGCGAATGTTAGCTAGGTGACATGTTGAGCTTTAGATACATGACCTAAATGACCTTATCACCAAACACTAACTGCTCTTCCCCCACCACTCCACAGATACTGCACCATCCACATGCTCAGAATATGATCTATAATAGCTCAAATATAAAATGAATACCAATGGGAAATTTTTGAAGTTTGAGAACTGTTTGAGAAGGCAGTGGAGCTAACAGTAGTTCAGGGATGGCCAACCTGGCCCAAGCATCTATCCAGAGGACAAGTCATCATTAGTCAAGTCTCGGAAAATCCTTTTAAGTAATCAAGTTCAAGAATAGAGATGAGCGAGTAGTGAAATATTCGAAAGTTCGAAATTCGATTCGAATAGACCGCGAAATTCGACTATTCGACCGAATATCGAATCCCATTAAAGTCTATGGGAAAAAAATGCTCGCCACTTGGAAATCTCAATTCGACCACTTGGAGGTCACCAAGTCCACCCTGAAACCTCAGAAAAGGATGCCAAAACTGCTGGAATGCAACTGGGACAGCAGGGGAAGCATGTCTGGGTGCATATAACGCGCCCAAGTCGCACTATTACGCCACTATCACAGCCTCTCAACAATACACTCCAAAGACAATGTAACCTCTCTGTAAAGTGAGACCATACAAGGAAACCTTCTTTCCTCTACATTGCCATGGACCCCAAGCCAAACTAGACAAAAAAGAAGATGAAATTCTGCACCCCTTAAAATCACGTTGCCTATGACAACCACAGATGGCATAGGCAAGGGGGAAAGCAAATAGACCCCACCCCTAATTGTCATTGTGTGTGTGTGTGAGATGTAGTCAGACATGTCTTCTTTAAAATGTAAAAACAACTCAAACACATGCAGAAGCCTTAAAATGCCCAAATTGTTGGCGCTAGAGATGTCAGTGACCCGACCTGGCCCAGTGTCATGTCTAGCAGGTAAAGCAGTGGGGATGTGGAGGGATGCGTAGGACCGCAAAAGGCAGGAAGAGGCCGTGGGCTGGCCAGAGGCTCATGGAAAATTTTGTGGAGGCCCAAGAGGTGAGACGTCTTAAAAATTGTGTGGAGGCTAAAGAGGTGAGACCTCTTAAAAATTATGTGGAGGCCCAAGAGCTGAGACCTCTTAAAAATTATGTGGAGGCCCAAGAGCTGAGACCTCTTAAAAATTATGTGGAGGCCCAAGAGGTGAGACCTCTTAAAAATTATGTGGAGGCCCAAGAGGTGAGACGTCTTAAAAATTGTGTGGAGGCTAAAGAGGTGAGACCTCTTAAAAATTATGTGGAGGCCCAAGAGGTGAGACGGGTTAAAAATTATGTGGAGGCCCAAGAGGTGAGACCTCTTAAACATTTTGTGGAGGCCCAAGAGGTGAGACCTCTTAAAAATTATGTGGAGGCCCAAGAGGTGAGACCTCTTAAAGATTTTGTGGAGGCCCAAGAGGTGAGACCTCTTAAAGATTTTGTGCAGGCCCAAGAGGTGAGACCTCTTAAAGATTTTGTGGAGGCCCAAGAGGTGAGACCTCTTAAAGATTTTGTGGAGGCCCAAGAGGTGAGACCTCTTAAAAATTATGTGGAGGCCCAAGAGGTGAGACCTGTTAAAAATTATGTGGAGGCCCAAGAGGTGAGACCTCTTAAACATTTTGTGGAGGCCCAAGAGGTGAGACCTCTTAAAGATTTTGTGGAGGCCCAAGAGGTGAGACCTCTTAAGATTTTGTGGAGGCCCAAGAGGTGAGACCTCTTAAAGATTTTGTGGAGGCCCAAGAGGTGAGACCTCTTAAAGATTTTGTGGAGGCCCAAGAGGTGAGACCTCTTAAAAATTATGTGGAGGCCCAAGAGGTGAGACCTGTTAAAATTATGTGGAGGCCCAAGAGGTGAGACCTCTTAAACATTTTGTGGAGGCCCAAGAGGTGAGACCTCTTAAAGATTTTGTGGAGGCCCAAGAGGTGAGACCTCTTAAAGATTTTGTGGAGGCCCAAGAGGTGAGACCTCTTAAAGATTTTGTGGAGGCCCAAGAGGTGAGACCTCTTTAAAATTATGTGGAGGCCCAAGAGGTGAGACCTGTTAAAAATTATGTGGAGGCCCAAGAGGTGAGACCTCTTAAACATTTTGTGGAGGCCCAAGAGGTGAGACCTCTTAAAATTATGTGGAGGCCCAAGAGGTGAGACCTCTTAAAGATTTTGTGGAGGCCCAAGAGGTGAGACCTCTTAAAGATTTTGTGCAGGCCCAAGAGGTGAGACCTCTTAAAGATTTTGTGGAGGCCCAAGAGGTGAGACCTCTTAAAGATTTTGTGGAGGCCCAAGAGGTGAGACCTCTTAAAAATTATGTGGAGGCCCAAGAGGTGAGACCTGTTAAAAATTATGTGGAGGCCCAAGAGGTGACACCTCTTAAACATTTTGTGGAGGCCCAAGAGGTGAGACCTCTTAAAAATTATGTGGAGGCCCAAGAGGTGAGACCTCTTAAAGATTTTGTGGAGGCCCAAGAGGTGAGACCTCTTAAACATTTTGTGCAGGCCCAAGAGGTGAGACCTCTTAAAGATTTTGTGGAGGCCCAAGAGGTGAGACCTCTTAAAGATTTTGTGGAGGCCCAAGAGGTGAGACCTCTTAAAAATTATGTGGAGGCCCAAGAGGTGAGACCTGTTAAAAATTATGTGGAGGCCCAAGAGGTGACACCTCTTAAACATTTTGTGGAGGCCCAAGAGGTGAGACCTCTTAAAAATTATGTGGAGGCCAAGAGGTGAGACCTCTTAAAGATTTTGTGGAGGCCCAAGAGGTGAGACCTCTTAAAAATTATGTGGAGGCCCAAGAGGTGAGACCTCTTAAAAATTATGTGGAGGCCCAAGAGGTGAGACCTCTTAAAATTATGTGGAGGCCCAAGAGGTGAGACCTCTTAAAGATTTTGTGGAGGCCCAAGAGGTGAGACCTCTTAAACATTTTGTGCAGGCCCAAGAGGTGAGACCTCTTAAAGATTTTGTGGAGGCCCAAGAGGTGAGACCTCTTAAAGATTTTGTGGAGGCCCAAGAGGTGAGACCTCTTAAAAATTATGTGGAGGCCCAAGAGGTGAGACCTGTTAAAAATTATGTGGAGGCCCAAGAGGTGACACCTCTTAAACATTTTGTGGAGGCCCAAGAGGTGAGACCTCTTAAAAATTATGTGGAGGCCCAAGAGGTGAGACCTCTTAAAGATTTTGTGGAGGCCCAAGAGGTGAGACCTCTTAAACATTTTGTGCAGGCCCAAGAGGTGAGACCTCTTAAAAATTATGTGGAGGCCCAAGAGGTGAGACCTCTTAAACATTTTGCGGAGGCCCAAGAGGTGAGACCTCTTAAAAATTATGTGGAGGCCCAAGAGGCGAGACCTCTTAAACATTTTGTGCAGGCCCAAGAGGTGAGACCTCTTAAAAATTATGTGGAGGCCCAAGAGGTGAGACCTCTTAAACATTTTGCGGAGGCCCAAGAGGTGAGACCTCTTAAAATTTCTATGGCGGTTAAGGAGGAGGAGGTGGAGGAGGAAATGGCACTTCATACAGATGGCACTTCTACGGCGGTTAAGGAGGAGGAGGAGGAGGTGGAGGAGGAAATGGCACTTCATACAGATGGCACTTCACTTTTGGCTGCTTTCCACGGTTGGAGAAGCAAAGTCCGGGTCAATCCACTTGCTGTTCATTTTGATTAGCGTCAGCCTGTCCGCACTGTCGGTTGACAGGCGGCTGCGCTTATCGGTTATAATGCCCCCGGCTGCGCTGAACACCCTTTCTGATAGCACGCTGGCGGCAGGGCAGGCAAGCACCTCCAAGGCGTACAGGGACAGTTCCAGCCACGTGTCCAACTTGGAGACCCAGTAAGTGTAGGACGCCGAGGGATCGGGGAGGACAGGGGTACGGTCTGCCAGGTACTCCCGCAACATCCGCCGATACTTGTCCCTCCTGCTGATAGCGGGCCCCGCAGTGATGGAAGTTGCACGAGGGGTGCCATGAACGTGTCCCACACCTTGGAGAGTGTTCCCTGGTGGCTGTGGGCCTGATAGATGTTGTGGGACTCTGGGAGACCCTCTCCTCTCTGCCGCCAGCGATGGTGGGTGGGAAAATCTCCATCATGTTCTGCACGAGTTCCCTCTGGTATTCCAGCAATCGATTCGTCCTCTCCTCTACCGGAATAAAAGAAGAGACGTTATCTTTATACCGGGGGTCCAGGATTGCGAAGACCCAGTACAGTTTGTTCTCCACTATCCGGACAACACGTGTGTCCCGGGAAAAGCAGCCCAGCATGAAGTCAGCCATGTGTGCCAGACTCTGAATAGGCATGACCTCACTGCCCCCACCAGAAGGATCACTTGCCATTTCCTCCTCTTCCTCTTCCTCCTCCTCTCCGCCCCATCCGCGCTGAACCAATGGGATGCACACAGCCCTGACTGCTACCCCTCGCCGCCAGCATCCTCCTCCTCTTCCACAGCCACCTCCACGTCGTCCTCCTCCTCATCCTCCTCCTCCTCCTGCAACTGCCACCGTGAAGCAGACAAAAAGTGTGGTCTGACTGTGTAGCTCCGTTGCGTCTCCTCCTACCCCCGTCTCCTCTGCGTGCAATGCGTTCTCCCTTATTGCGATGAGCGATTCTTTAAGGACGCATAGGAGCGGGATGGTTACGCTCACTATAGCGTCCTCTCGCTGCTGACCTTCTTGGTGGACTCCTCAAAGATACGCAGTACATCGCATATGTCTGCCATCCATGGCCACTCGTGGTTTGGCAAACTGAGGGAGCTGAGTTTGGAGGCACGCGTGGATTCATAATCTGGTACTCCCATCAATGCTCTTCTGCTGCTCACACACCCTGGCCAACATGGAATAGGTGGAATTCCAGCGCAGTCGGCAGGTCGCACAACAGCCGATGTTCAGGCAAATGGAGGCGTTGCTGGAGTTTTTTTAAGCTAGCAGCAGCTACAGTTGACTTCCGAAAGTGAGCGCACAAGCGCCGCACTTTCACCAGTAGCTCTGCCAGGTTGGGGTAAGTCTTTAGAAATTTTTGGACTACCAGATTAAAAACGTGGGCCAGGCATGGTACGTGATCGAGTTCGGCAAGCTCCAGAGCCGCCACCAGGTTACGGCCGTTATCGCACACGACCATGCCTGGTCCTAGCTGCAGCGGCGACAGCCACATCTCCGT